>VMDR010004815.1:0-56623 GCA_007922815.1 Macrotus californicus
TGTACCTAAGATTAAAAACCCTTGTGTGGCGCCAGAGTCTGGCCCTTTTCCATCTAGCATGGGGGTGTAGTAATCCCACCTCTCTAAATGCTCAGAGAAAACGCAGACAAAATTGCTTAGAAATTTTGTTTTTGATGCTTTGTAGGATGTTGGCAAGAAGAGCTGGAGACAGAGAACAAGGTAGCTAGATGAAAATTTCATGTGATGAGATGGGCAAAATATAACTTAAAGTATAAATTTAAGAAATACAGATCTCTTTGTTAAGTAAAAAGTGATTTTTAATTAGATGAATCTTCCTCTCTTGGTCTCAAACAGTCCTAATCCTTTTGAGGCTGGAGACAGTCAGGAAGGTGGAAACTGCAGAGGTGCCCCAGGGCTAAGATAAAGGACTTTGATACAGGACAGAGACCTTGTTCTAAGACTGGTTGTTGCTGCTTGCTGGAAAAACGCTGAATCATGGTGAATCCTGAATGCGCCTGAGCAAAAGGTGCTACATGACCCCTGCTTCATTATAATAAATTAACATTGTACAACCCCCTTCCCTGGTGGCCAATCAAGGAAAATCGTGGGATACCACATGGCCAATAGCTTTAAAGTAATATAACTACCTGTATATGCTCAATAAAAGCCCACCAAAACTAGCCAGGAAATATCCGCCCTATAAGAATAGAATCTCTCCTCCAGCCCCTGAGGTCCATCTCTGCTGGGAGTTGGCCCACTCCCTTGTTCTGCGGAGTGTACTATCGCTTAATAAACCTGCTCTCTCTCCTTCTGCTATAAACTCTGTGTGTTCCATGCAGTTCTTTGTCTGCAGTCACCAAGAACCTGGTTATGTGTGCCCACCTGTGACACTTAGGGTGCTAATTGTATCTACTTCATGTGTTTTATAATCATTTTAACTTTTTAAAGCAGCTGGATGAAATAAATATGGACCTATGGAAAAACAGGATATCTATAACAAACAAGTCATGTCAAGTGTCCCTATTTATTATTTATCAACTTATTGAAGTGAAAATGGTCCAATTGGCATCGGAATGTTGAAAAAAACAAGAAGATGGTGTTGCTGATTCAAGGACTTCTGGCTTCTCATCCTCTGTTTCTCCTCTGAGGGTAGTTAACCAGGTTGCAGTTTTAATCCCTGGTCATGCTTTGCCACCCTGCTGTCTTTAGTATAGGCTTAGGGATATTAATAACATTTTCACTTAGTAAGTATAATAGGAAGTTCTTACTCTTCCTTCCTCTCAAATGTCCTGCTCACTCCTCATCATTCAGGGCCTCAGCAACGCCCCACCCCCTGTACCCTAGTTGCCCCTCCTTTCTCACCTTTCCCAGTCACAGGAGCTCGCTCTGCTGATAGGACTTCCTTCTAAATTCCTACAACACTTTCTCTTTTTTTAAATATTTTATTTATTTATTTTTAGAGAGAAGGGAAGGGAGGGATAAAGAGAGGGAGAGAAACATCAATGTGTGGTTGCTCCTCACATGCCCCCTACTGAGGACCTGGCCCACAACCCAGGTATGTGCTCTGCCTGGAAATCGAACCAGAGACCCTTTGGTTCACAGCCCATACTCAATCCACTGAGCTACACCAGCCAGGGCCCTGTAGCACTTCCCTTAACATCACTACTACAAATTCAGTACCACCTGACATTGTCATTTGTATGTGTGTATGTATATCAGGCCTTAGATATGTTATGCTAATGCATTATGTATAGGTATGTAATATATCTAATGCCTAATATATATGTGCATATATCTCTAACACTTATATATACAATAAATCTAATGCCTGAGGTAGATATATATCTCAAGCATTAGATACAAGTTCTTTTCAGGCGGGAACTGAGTCTCTCTGTATTTACTACGTCCCACATCACCAAATACAATTTTAGGGTACCAGAAGTGTTTGTTAAATCAATGTCTTCAGGAGAGAGGGAGGGAGGGAGGAAGGGATTTTGAAGGCCTTTCTGACTCATCAATTCTGCCTTTGCTTAGGACAATGTTTCTTTAAAAGAGCTCTTTCAATCTTCTGCATCAGAATCATGTGAAATGGTTGTTTAAAAGGTGAGTTCCTAGGCTCCACCCCAATCCCTTTAACCTGAATGCCTGGAGCTGGGCTCAGGAATTTGCATCTTAACAAGCACCTCAGGTGACTCTTGAGCACACAAATTTAGGAGCCACTGGCTTATCAGAATATGTTTAGAAGATATTTTTGAATGATTAATTGAAATAATCTGTATTAAACACCACTCCTCTCCATAGATTTTATAATTCAGCTCAAACTGGTAAAAGCCTGGGTATCATACTCTTTTTGTAAGAAATCATCTCTTCTGGAAGAGAGGGACTCTTAGTTTTGGGGCACCCAATGTTCTAAATTAATTGGAATTGTGGTAAACTACAAAACCCATAATATTTGTATACTATTATGTAATAAGTATAATACATATTATTCCGGTAGCATCATTTCACTTAGGAATTTTTTTTAACTTGCAGGAAACACCAAGGAAAGCAGTGTTCCTGGGGGCAAGCTATGGTAGCTTCTCAGTCTTGTCCTCGGTTGTCACCTGTGTGCACTCCTGAGAGTATCTCATGAATGCTCTCCTGTGTCTTCCTTTTTGAAATGTCACCGGGTAGGTGACCTAGGACACAGACTGGGAGTCATTTCCCAAACTAGTCCATGGTCCTTCTCTGAGAGCAGCTTCTAAACTGAGCCATAAACCCTCAACTGCAGCGGGAATGACCCCCTCCCATCCTCCACCTTATCAATGCAGACTTGTTCTTCTAATGGGAGATTTTAAAGTTTAACAAAGAGAAAGTGAACCCAACAAGTCTACCGTTCCCACTCAACTTTGCCCTTTTCTTTTCTCTCTTTCTCTTGTCTAGGGCTCTTCCTCTTTCAGTCCCTAAAGCTCTGCCGTCACCTTCCCCAGCAGGTACTGTGTGTATTTGGGATCATTCCCAGTCTTTGTGAACACTAAGTTAGAGTCCCTTGACGTGAAGAAATCCCATTGACTTGGTTCTAGAAGATTTGGTGTCTTTTTTCATAAGCCTCCACTTGTATGATATTCACTGAAATCCAAGTCGCCTGTTATCAGGACTACAGGAAATAGAGGAAAAGGATCCTTTCTGCTGGACTTCCCCTATTAATACTTTTAAACCAAGTTCCTAGTCTCATGCTCAGTTGAGATTCTTTCTTTCATCTTCTCCAACTTTTTTATTCTCTTTATGTGTTATTCTACAATACTTTTTTTTACCTTTTTAAAGTATTTTCGATCACTTCCATTCTTCACTGTTTAATCTCAGAAGCATGCGCACATGCACACACAGAGTTTTCCCCATGCCAGCTCCGGGTCCAGGAGAGGCAATCATTTCCTTGTCCACTTACTTTGATCCACACGTCACACTAACATGGAGAAAAAGAAGGGGTCTCAGGCAATAAGAGTGCTTTGCTTAAGGCACTGGCCTTAACATAAAAACAGTTTATGTTTTCCGAATATGAGCCAGTGCATCTTAGCTACGGCGAGTCCTTTGGTGCCATCTAGTGGACGCAAACAGTATCAGTCTGGGAAAACCAGATTTGACAAGGAGCATCACCGTGCACCGGGAACTGTTCTGAACAAACCGTTTCCTGCTGGAACAAGGCTTTGTATCTTTTTATAACAAATCTCTCCAAGTTCTAACAAATGTCTCAGAAGCTAAGGGGTCTTTCCTGTTTCCCTTCCCATGTTTTTGTTTTATTTGGTTTAGCAAATCATGAGAATTAAGGGGTCTTGTGACAACCAGAAAAAGCAATTAGAAAGCAGAGGCCACGTTTTCTCTGTCGTGGCAACTAGCACCTGACTTAGCGATCGGAGCTCTGAGCTGGTCTGCTTTTGTTTGCTTTGCTTTTTGGCCTTTTGAGTGAAATAATAAGCAATTAATGTCTGAGATGGACGAATATGACACACAGATGTCTTTCCTCTAAGGAGAGAGAATTTTCTGGACTTCCCAGTCTGGGCGGGTGGTTATTGATCAGCTCCTAATTAGGAACCCCCCCACCTCTGAAGTATTAAATCTGTTAAGAATAAGGAGAGGGGGCATTAAAAAGAAAACAAGTCAACAGCAAACTCCAGCAGGTGGCAGGAGGGAATAAAAATTTTGTGTCATAGGCTTTCCATGAAACCTACCTAGCCTAGGACTGAAGAAAGATTAGAATATTTCAGTCTTAAAATTGATCATTAAGGTGGTTTCACGAAGGTGGTTTTCCCAGGGCGAGGCTTATCTATTGCACTCCGGATGTGCTGACCCCTGCGATTTCCCCAAATGTGGGAAACTCGACTGCATAATTTATGGTAGTGGGGGACTGCATTCACGCTCTCCCCTGAAAAAAATCATTGATCATTAAAATATTCGCCTAATGTGATGATTAATTTTACGTGTCAGGTTGGCTGGGACAGAATGCCCAGTGATTTGGTCAAACACTTGTCTAGATGTTCCTGTGAAGATATATTTTAGGTGTGATTAGTACTCAAATGGGTAACCTTGAGTAAAGCTGATTATCCTCCATAATGCTGTGGGCCTCATCCAATCAGTGGAAGGCCTTAAGAGCAAAGACTAAAGTTCCCCAGAGTGGAAGGAATTCTTTTCAGAACTGAAGGATAAAAACCCTGTCTGGCCCTGGCTGGGTAGCTCAGTTGGTTGGAGCATCATCCCATACAGCAAAAGGGAGGGGGTTCAGTCCCCAAATGGGACACATACCTAGGTTGTTGGTTCGATGCCTGGTAGAAGAGCAAACGGGGGAGGCAACAGATCGATGTTTTACTGTCACAACAATGTTTCTCTCCCTCTCTCTCTCTCTCTGTCTCTCTCATCTCTATCTCTCCCTTCCTCTCTCTCTCTAATCAATAAACATATCACTGGGTAAGGATTTTAAAAGAAAACTGTAGGTATTTCCAGCTTTCTGCCCTGTGGAATTCAGACTTAAGAATACAACATCAAGCCTTGCCTGAATTTCCAGACTGCCGGCATACCCTACAGATTTCAGATAGACAGGAAGAAAATCTTCTATTGTCTTTTTCCTCTTGGAGAACCCTTACTAATACATGCAGTACTGCACTTTAATGTGTAGTCTACATAACTGGATCTCAAACTTTAATACACATCAAGATGAACACCCTTGGAATCATTGTCTCTGGAAGCACAGCCCAGGGCATCTGCCTATATAATAAGTTCTATAGTTGGTACACTCAGTGTAGAACTATTAAATATGTGATGTGCCTGACACCAGATATGATTAAGAGCTTTTTTTTTTACACTGTACTAGGATAAAATGAACCACCTCAGTAGCTTCTGAGGCCAACACATTTCTATCACCACAATTACTTTAGCAAACCTGGTTCCCTTCACTTCTGCAACATCCTGCAGAGTTAGTGATCGAGTTTGCACTGATTAAGAGCTTTTGGATGCACTAATATTTAATTTAAACTTGCTAACAGTTAGTAAACACCTACTCTGTGCCTGGTTGCAGACAAGGCTCTTCCAAGTATGTTATCTTATATCCCACTGAATTCTATTAATACTATTAAAGAGACCAGTTTAGCTCATCAAGGTTAGGTGATCTGCTCAGGACACCCTTCCAGTCCTTCATCAAGTATTTGCTGAGCAGCTGCCATGGACCAGGTATTTTGCCTGGCCATGGGCATAAAAAAATAAATGAGAGACATGATCCCCTCATGGAGCTAAAGTTCTGGAAAGGATAACCAATCATAGTCAAGTGAACAAGAAACGAGTAATATTGGAGAGCATGTGAAAAGTGCAACAAGAAAATGAGCAAGGAGAAGTGACAGAATAATTGTGGGATGGGTCCACCCTTAAGTAAATCACAGAAGGTGAAATATACGCTCGCTGAGACCTAACGAAGCCCAATGAAGAGTGAAGGTGGGTGGGGTCAGATGGCATCCCAGGCATTGCTGGACCGGGGTGCCATCAGAACTGCTTTTGTATACTTATGCTGGAGCTGCCTGTGCAGCATTCTAGTCGTGGCATGCCAAAGAGACAGGTGGACATTCCAGTATGAGCTCAAAGGAGAGGTCTGACATGGGGATATAATGTTGGCAGTTGTCAACACAGAGGTGGATTTAAAGACACCGGAATGATGAGGTCACCTGAAAAGAGATGCGTAGAGAGAGGGAAGGGCCCAGGACCAAGACCTGAGGACCCCAGCCATTGGAGGTCAATAGGAGGAACACCTGCAAGGAAGCTGAGGAGGAGAGACTGCTGGAAGGCAGGAGGGGAACCATGAGAGACAGTGTCGCAAAAGCCCAGCCAGTGCCACTGTCAAGTATCCAGACCTGGTGTCTGTGTCCATTCTGCTCACTGCATTCCTCTGGGCATCTAGAGGGTGAAACAGATGTGCCGCACTTGGCAGATAGTAGCTCAGCTGATTCTTATGATTATAGAAAGCCAGCAGGCAGGTATTACCTATTTTTCAGATGGAAGCACGTGCTCAGGAAAGTGAAGTTAGTATCAAAAGATGGAGCCAAAGTCTGAGCCCGAGACTTCCGACTGCTGGCTGAGTATCTTTCCTGCTTAACTGCTAAACCCTTAAAGATCATTTTTTTTACTTTTTTTTTAAGTTTTTTTTCCATTATATGACTTCTTTATCATCATCAAAAAGCTTGTTTTTTTAAAGCATCTAAGACATTCCAAGATGGCTGTGAGGGTAGGCAGAGGCTATACCCACCTCCTCCCAGAGCCAAACTGGATTTATAGCTAAATTTTAGAGCAATCAACCTGAATAACCAACTGAAGAACAGCTGAACAGGAGTGTTATAAACAAGGGTTTACAGGAGAAACCACATAGGGACTGGTAAGAAGGGCAGAGATGCTGAGAGGGCTGGTCCCTGCACCCACATGCAGTGGCTGAGAAGCCAGAGGGATATCTCAGCCGCAGAGTCCCTACTGAGGAGTGTGGGGCCTCAACGTCATGCCAGGATCCCCAACCCAGAGCATCAAGGCCAGGAAGAGGAGCCTGCATAGCATCTGGCTGTGAAAATCAGCAGGGGTTTTCTGTCTACCTGGAAGAGGAAAAGGTCTGCTAGAAACCAGGTGCGCTCCTAAAGGACTAATACACAGGAACTTGCTCTTGGACACTCACCTGGGACTCCAGTAAAAGGAAGGCAACCCAGGGATTATGAGAGTCATAAAGAGAGGATCTGGGTGGTATGGCCCTGAGGAGAGATCTGGAGGGTCAGCCACTGAAGTCCTTGTCCTGAGTCCCTATCCTACACCATTCTCAGGTACTATCTTCCCAGGGTCGAGCACTCTAATTCTTACAGCACCAGCCTGGGACATGCACCAAACTGGACCTCCAACTACGGGGGCCATCACCCTGCCAAGCTCTAGTCCTGAAGTAAGGCCTGTTGGCTGCACCCAGCAGGGACCTTTGGTGTGCTCTCTTCCTGGAGACGTTCTATGCACTCAGTCATTGAACTGTGCCAGCTCCAACAGGGTGCACACACCCACACAGGAAACGTTCCTGGAGCACCTAGCTGAGGAGATCTGGAAGACTGCACCACTGAGCCCCGCGAGACACCAGTGTCATACAGTCATCATAACAAGTTTGGGAGTCAGAACAGATCTACCTAATATACAGAGACAAGCCCTAAAAGGCCGACAAAATAAGGAGACAAAGAAATATGCTGAACAAGAGAAAGCCCAAGAAAAAGAATTAAATGAAATAGAATCAACCAAAATACCAAATGCAGATTTTAAAACGATGGTTATAAGGATGCTCAAGGACCTTAGGGGAAGAATGGATGATTTCAGTGAGAACACAAACAAAGGCATAGTAAACATTAAAAAAGACATGGAAACCATAAAAAAGAACCAGTCAGAAATGAAGAATACAGTATCTAAAATGAAAAATACACTAGAAGGAACCAAAAACAGGTTAAATGAATCAGAGTATTGAATCAGCAATTTAGAGAACAAAATAACAGAAGACTCCCGAGCAGAGCAATAAGAAGAAAAAAGAATTTTAAAAAGTGAGGGAAGTCTAAGGGACCTCTGGTACAACATCAAGGGTAACAACATCCACATCATAGAAGCACCAGAACAAGAAGGAAGTGAACAAGGGATTGAGAAACTGTTTGAAGAAATAATGGCTGAAAACTTCCCTAACCTGGTGAAGGAAAAAGACACACAAGTCCAGGAACCACAGATAGTCCAAAACAGATGGACCCAAAAAGGCCCACACCAAGACACTCCATAATTAAAATGGCAAAGATTAGAGATAAAAAGAGAATGTAAAAAGCAGCAAGAGAAAGGTAGTTAGTTACCCACAAGTGAACTCCCAGAGGACCGTCAGCTGATTTTGCAACAGAAATACTTCAGACAAGAAGGGACTGGCATGAAATATTCAAAGTGAAGAAAAGCATGGATCTACAATGAAGACTACTTTATCCAGCAAGGTTCTCGTTTACAATTGAAGGGGAAATAAGGAACTTCCCAGCAACAACAACAGCAAAAAGCCAAAGGAGTTCATTACCACCTAATCAGTATTGCAGAAAATGTCGTCTTTCTTTAAGAAGAAAGACAAAAAGAAAAGAGAGAGAGGAACATAGATATAAAGAATAAAATGGCAATAAATAAGTACCTATCAATAATAAATTTTTTTAAGATTTTATTTATTTATTTCCAGAGAGAGAGAAGGGAGGGAGAAAAAGAGAGAAACATTAATGTGTAGTTGGCTCTCGTGTGCCCCCCACTGGGGACCTGGCCCGCAACACAAGCATATGCCCCAAGTGGGTATTGAACCAGTGACCCCTGATTCGCAGGCCAGCACTCAATCCACTGAGCCACACCAGCCAGGGCTCAATAATAACTTTAAATGTGAACATATTAAATGCTCCAATCAAAGGACATAAGGTAGCTGAATGGATAAGAAAACATGACCCATATATATGCTCTCTACAAGAGACCCACCTCAGAACAAAAGATACACACAGACTGAAAGCGAAGGAATGAAAAAATATATCCCATGCAAATATAAATGAAAAAAAAGCTGGGGTAACAATACTTATATCAGACAAAATGGACTTCAAAACAAAGACTGTAACAGAGACAAAGAAAGACATGACATAATACTAAAGGGATACATCCAATAAGAGGATATAACCCTTGTAAATATATATGCATGCAACATAAAAGCACCTAAATATATTGTATAAAGAAAATCTTGCTGGACATAAAGGGAGAGATCAATAGTAATTAAGTCATAGTAGGGGATTTTAACACCCCAGTAACATGAATGGAAAGATCTTCCAGACAAAAACTCAACAAGGCAACAGAGACCTTATATGACACACTAGGTCAGATGGATTTTATTGATATTTACAGAACATTTTATCACAAAGCAGCAGAATATACATTCTTTTCAAGTGCACATGAAACATTCTCTAGGATACACATATGTTAGGAGGCAAAATAAATCTTAATAAATTCAAAAAGATTGGAATTATATTAAGCATCTTCTCTGACCACCAGGGTATGAAACTAGAAATCAATTACAATAACAAAAAAAAACACTGAAAAACAGGGCAACGGGCTCCACAGAAGATGGCGGACGATAAAGGAAGGCACAGAGATAGTAGTAGCAGAATTTCACAAAAATTACTATAGTAAAACCTAGGTTACCTTCAAATTAATTAAGCTGACAAAATGAAAAATGACTAGAATGACCCCAGGCTTGGCATATAAAGATCTTGGGAAGGAGCAGAATGACCACAGATTGAAAATAAATAGCAACATGATGAAAGCTTCTTTTTAAAACAACATTAGCCTTGGTTGGGTGGCTCAGTGGCTTGGAGTGTCATCCCAGTAGGCCAAGGTTGCGGGTTCCATCCCTGGTCAGGGCACATACAAGAAGCAACCAATGAATGCATAAATTAGTGGACTACAGATTGATGTTTCTCTCTCTCCCTCCCCCTCTCTCTAAAATCAATAAATAAAAATTTTACAAAATTATTTAAGAAATCAAGAAAACAACATTAAATACTTCTGCAATCTGAAAAAAAACCCTGAAAAACACTCAAGCACATAGAGGCTGGACAACATGTTACTAAACAATGAATGTGTTAACAATAAGATCAAGGAAGAAATCTAAGTTACCTTGAAACAAATGAAAATGAGCACACAACAATCCAAAATCTATGGGACACAGCGAAAGCCGTCCTAAGAGGGTAGTTCATAGCATTACAGGCCCACCTCAAGAAGCAAGAAAAATCTTAAGTGAAAAATCTAACCCTATACCTAGAAGAATTAGAAACAGAAAAAGAAATAAAGCCAAGAGTAAGGAGAAGGAAAAAAATATAAAGATCAGAATAAAAATTAATGACATAGGGACTAAACAAACAATATAAAGATTAATGAAACTAAGAGCTGGTTCTTTGAAAAGATAAACAAGATTGGCAAACTTTTAACCAAACTCATAAAGAAAAAAGAGAGGACTCAATTAAATAGTCAGAAATGAAAGAGGAGAAATAACCACTGACACCAAAGGAATACAAAGGACTGTAAGAGAATATTATGAACAACTATATGCCAACAAATTGCACAACCTGGGGGAAATGTTAAATTCCTAGAAACATACAATCTTCTAAATTAAATCAGGAAGAGTCAAAAAATCTGAATAGGTCAATTACAATTAATGAAACTGAAACAGTAATTAAGAAAAAAAAAACACCTCCAAACAAACAAAACTCCTGGGCTGGGTGGCTTCACAGGTAAATTTTACCAAACATTCAAAGAAGAACTAACTCCTGTCCTTCTCAAACCATTCCAAAAAATTCAAGAGGAGGGAAGACTCACAAGCCCATTTTACAAGGCCAGCATTATCCTAATTCTAAAACCAGATGAAGATATTACAAAGAAAGAAAATTATAGGCCAATATCCATGGTAAACATAAATGCTAAAATCCTCAACAAAATATTAGCAAACTGTATTCAGCAATACATTGAAAAGATCATACACCACGATCAAGTGGGATTTATTTCAAGAATGCAAGTTTGGTACAATATCCACAAATCAATAAACATGATACACCACATAAACAAAATGAAAAAAACCACATGACAACATCAACAGATACAGCAAAAGCATTTGATGAAATCAGCACCCATTTATGATAAAAACTCTCAGCAAAGTAGGAATAGACAGAACTTACCGCAACATAATAATGGCCATGTATGACAGATCTATAGCCAACACCATACTCAGGGAGCAGAAACAAAAAGCTTTTCCCTGAAGAGCAGGAGCAAGACAGGGGTGTCTGGGTTCACCTCTCTAATTCAACATAGTACTGGAAGTTCTAGTCACAGCACTCAGACAAAAGAGGAAATAAAAGGCATCCAGATGGGAAAGAAAGAGTAAAACTGTCCTTATTTGTAGAAGACCAGACACTGTATACAGAAAACCCCAAAGACTCCCCCAAAAAACTACTAAAACTCATAAATGAATTCAGTAAAGTAGCAGGACACAAAATTAATAGAAATTGGTGGCATTTTTATACATCAATAATGAACTATCAGAAAGAGAAACTAAGAAAACCCATTTACAATTGCAAATAAATAAATACATATATACAGACATACCTAGGGATAAATTTAACCAAGGAAGTTAATGACCTGTACTTGGAAAATTATAGGACACTGAAGAAAGAAATTGAGGAAAATGCAAGTAAGTGGAAGCACACACCTTGTTCATATATAAGAATAATTAATATTAAAATGATACACAAAGCAATCTATAGATTCAATGCAATTTCTATTAAAATACCAATGGCATATCTCACAGAACTAGAACAAATATTCCAAAAAACTTATATGGAACCACAAAGGACCTGGAATAGCCTTAGCAATTGTGAGAAAGGAGAACAAATTGGGAGGTATCATGCTACCTGGTAACAAGCTATATTACAAGGCCATAGTAATCAAAACAGCATGATGCTGGCATAAAAACAGGCATATTGATCAACAGAATAGAATAGAGAGCCCAGCCCTGGCTGGTGTGGCTCAGTGGATTGAGTGTTGGCCTGCTAATCTAAATGCCACGGGTTCGATTCCCAGTCGGGGCACATGCCTGGGTTGCAGGCCAGGTTCCCTGTAGGAGGCGCACAAGAGGCAACCAATCAAGGTATCTCCCACACATCGATGTTTCTCTTCCTCTCTTTCGCCCTCCTTCCCACCCTCTCTAAAAATAAATTAACAGCCCTAGCTGGTGTGGCTCAGTGGATTGAGCTCCTGCCTATGAACCAAGGGGTCACTGGTTCAATTCCCAGTTAGGGCGCATGCCTGGGTTGTAGGCCAAGTTCCCAGTGGTGGGGTTGAGAGGCAACCACACACTGATATTTCTCTCCCTGTTTTTCTCCTTCTCTTCCCCTCTCTCTGAAGGTAAATAAATGAAAGTCTTTAAAATAATAAATAAAATCTAAAAGAAAAAATGATAAAAACAAAACAAAAACAAGTCTTGGCAAGGATATGAAGAAAGGCTAACCCTTATGCATTATTGCTGGGAATGTAGATTCATGCAGCCACCGTGGAAAACAGTATGAAGTTCCTCAAAAACTAAAAATGGATCTGCCTTTTGACCCAGTGTTCCCACTTCTGGGAATATATCCAAAGGAATCCAAAATATTAATTCAAAAGAATATATGCACCCCTATGTTTATTGCAGCAGTATTTACAATATCCAAGATCTGGAAACAGCACGAGTCCCATCAGTAGCTGAGTGGATAAAAAAGCTTTGGTACATTTCCACAATAGAATACTACTGGGCTGTTTAAAAAAAAAAGGAAATCTTACCTTTTGCAACAGCATGAATGGATGCTAAGTGAAACTGTTACCGAGCAAACTGGGGCTCAGGCAACAGGCACCTTTACGTATGACCCAACAATTAGTGTTGAAGGAAACAGGTTTTTATTAACAGGTTCCCAACCTTCTGGGGGCTGAGGGCAGTCCTGCCCAGAGCCCTTCTGTCCCACGAGACCCAGCACTTCCCTTGCTTCCCAAAAGGCTACAAGCCAAAACCATGACCAGAAGTGCCCCATATCCTCATCTGTCCATCAGCTCGTCATGTAGACAGATCTCCATGCTGTCTGGAACGTGCTCCTGTGGGTTTCAGAGTCGCCATCCTCTCGCAGCAGGCCCCTCCTTCAGGATCTGGGGTGCGCTGTTCTCAGCCTCCATGCAGTGGTTCAGGAAAATGTGTGTCATGTTACACTGGATCACGGTGGAGTCCAGGGAGGCACACATCCCGAAAGAGTGGCTTCTCTGCACGTCCTTCAGAGAAGCAGAAGTTTGTAAGTCAGCATTCCCAGTCCCAGTTCAGCTCCAAGCTGAACTCCCACGAGTCTGGGTGGCTAGACAGGACCCTGCAGCTCCATCAGCTCTACAGCCATCTTCTCCAGACAGACCTCCCCTCTCACTGCCGACCTCATGGCTCTCTCTCACCTAACCATCAGCCAGCCCTAATTTAAATTCCTGGCCTGGAAATGCCTATATTCAGTTAGCGACCTCATGTTCAGCCCTTCCTATGATGTGTTAGTGTCCCCCAGTTTTGTCAGTTCCCCAGTGTCATTTACCTACTTTCGACTGCATCTTTCGCCAGGGCAGGAGTTCCCAGTGACACAGGGGTACAGGGTGGACATCTCCCCCTCCTGGCTGTGTCTCAAGTCCTTGCAGGTTCTCACAGTTAGGGACACAATTCACTCTGAATGTGCCCTGGGCACAGCCCTCTTCCCTTCAGGAAGGCATGTCTATTAACTTGTCTTTTGCTATGCAATGTATCTTAAACGCTACGCCATCTGCTCTTCCTTTCCCCCAGTCCTGCCTGAAGACAGGGTTGTGTGAGTTATTCCCCTGTTTTCAAGAGACCCATGCTCTGCACCCTGTTACAAAATAAGCCAGTCAGAGGAAGACAAATACCATATGATCTCACATGGAACAGACTGACAGCTGTCAAAGCGGAGAGGGGTTGACGGGCTGAGTGAAAAAAGATGAGGAATTAAGAAAAAAAAACAAAAAAAATAACCCAGACACAGACAACAGTGTGATGATTGCCAGAGGGAAGGTAGAAGAGAGCAATGGGAGATAAACGGGGAGGAATGAAACTACATTTCGGGTGGTGAACACACAATGTGGTGTGCACATGATGTGTTTCTGAGCTGCACACTTGAAACCTGTATGGTTTCACTTTTCATTAACCAATGTCACCCCAATAAATTTAATTTAAAAAGAAAAAATAATGATTATAATTAAACAGTTTTGAAAGTTAAAAAAGCATCCATTGCATGAAATAGTATGCAAAAACATTACTCAGTTGTTGCAAATTACTGATGAAGATGTTATCTGTGACAAATGTAAGGAAAGTAAGAGAGGAACCCCTTCAGGTGTCAGAGATCTGGACCCAGAGGAACTGGGAAAGAAAACAGCTCCCCCCGCCCCACAAAGAAAAACTGCATTTTCTTTTTCTTGATCTAAAATCTGCCAGTAGGAGCTCCCAAAGCTTTCTCTCAACTCTGTTTTCCAAAGAACCATTTCCATGATGTTAGGAAGACAAAGGGTCAGCTGCCAAAAGACCTGGAAAAAGTTTTTAGCCTCAAGAACTGAGGGAAACACAAGGGAATGACTGAACTCAGACTTAGTGAAAGGGACACTGAAAGCATAAAAACCTCATCTCAAAACCGTCTGGGGGAGTACCCTCCCAAAGTGGGAAGAGATGATGGTCACAGTGGGGGATGGGTAGGCAGGTCAGAGGAAGTGCACTATGGACGTGTAGGAAGACATCCAGCACCCGGAGGCAGCCACGTTGCAGGGAGGGATGCAGGGAGCCCTTTAAGTCTTCCCAGGTTTGAGATGTCCTGCGCTTCAGCTACCTTCTGACTGCACCCTGCACTGTGGAAGAAACTCAGGGGGAACTGCCTAGCAGAATCCCATTACACCCCACATTCATGAGCAAAATAATTGTTACTGTTTCATCAAACGTTCAGAAATAACAGAAGTAAAAGCAACAAATCATTAAGGTAGCAGTTAGTAACAGTTATTGAGCGCAAAACCGGGAGCCCTCGAATACAAAGAGTGAGGCTCAGGGCTCTGTTGTGACAAAGTGGCCTATATAGTGAGTGAGACAGCAGTGACTGCTTATTCTTCACAGGGATCGGTTATAATATTAGAATTTTCTTAAATGGCAGGGAATTGGTTAGCAGTTACCTCACATCAACCTTCAGAAACAGTTCAAGTTTTGCTTCTGATTTCCAGAGGCATAGGTAAGAAAAGACCCTGGTCATGCTAGACTTGCAAAATCAGCTAAATTAAGCTTTGCTTGTATGACTAAATTAGTTTTGTCTGCCCAGGGAATTTTCAAGGTTGGTCTCTGTTTGTTTTTTATTTGAACTGTTTTAAGCCAAAAATTGTGTGTGTGTTGATGGGCAGGGGAGCAGTTACACAGCAAGAGATAAATGGACAACTGTTAACCCCACCACATCCCCCAATACACACCCACCCACACACCCCTTTCGTAATGAAGAAGCATTTATTGATCGATTTCCATGAGAAAGCCACTGTCCTAGGTTGTGTAACTATAAAGCTGGGGGGTGGGGTTCCCCAAACATGATGTCTCTCTCAAGAAGCATACAGACTAGTAAGAAAAAAAGACCAAAACACACTAAACAAAACCCTGTAAGTACAAGGTGGTAAGTGCAGTCATCAATGCCTGCTAAGTTATTACAGACACACAGTGATGGGGCACACAACTCAGCCTCAGCATGGCTGGAGGAGGTTCCAGCTGAGTCCCAAAGAAGAAAAAGACAGGAGCCAGGTGAAAAGGAAGGGAACGGAAATGGGCAGACAGCATAGGAAAGGCAAGGAAAAGAGACACACGTGTAGTGTGAACAGGGACAACCCTGCAGTGTGGCTGGAAGTGACACTGGAGAGCTCAGGGGGCTGGCAGGTGTGGACTGAACCACTGCAGCAGGAGTGTGGCACCATCCGGTCTGAGATCTCTTTGGAAGCAGGCTACAGAATGGCCGAAGGGAGACTCGGGCGGAGCAAGCATCAGTGAGGGCTGGGCCAGCGTGGGCTGCAGCTGGCTTTTACCATCTCACAAAAGCCAATTAAGTTTTTAGGAATTTGAAGGAGACATTATTAAGTCTCTGATAGCTTGAAATCAGCCATGATGGGAATATTTACTGTCTCTGCCCATTTATTTACTTCAACATTAGAGTCACCCACCATGTGATTTATCTGATTAGTAAATTTGGGGAAAATAATTGGGTACATTATCCCCATCCTCACCCCTACCCCTTGTGTCTTGGCTTTTGGGAGTAAGCTGCCCCAAGCAGCATAAGCTCTGCATTGCTCCTCCAGGGCCCAGGGATATGGGAGCTGGGAGCGGGGCCCTGCCTGGGTGGATAGACCTGTGAACTGTTGGAGTTCAGTACTAGCAGGCTGAGTTCCCCAGTGGCTAAGCCACACCTGCCAACCAAGCCCTTATCAGCCCCAGAGGAGAATGTTAATCTTTCTCTTTTGTTTTGTTTCTCAGTTTGTTCAGAGGTCAGGCAGGGAGGAAGAGAGCTATTTTCTGAGCCTCATCAACACAAATGGAAAGGACTGAAATGTCAATATCCCCACACCACCCCCAAAGCTCTTTGGTGTCCAGGCAAAGTGCCAGGACCACCCTGGCAACCATTAGATCTGGGTCAAGGCAATGGGCAGTGGAAGCTTGTCCCAGGCTAATCCCCTGAACCTGTCCTCAAGGCCCCCTTTTCTCTGACTTCCCAGTGAGCTACGGCAGCCCAGCCTGGCCTCTCCTGTTGCTTCTTCTGTGCTAAGCCCTTCCTTGTTTCACTGTCGCAGCTTTAGTAAACGTACTCACACAGTCACCTTGGCTCGTGTTGTGAAATCTTTCCTACACGAAGTCAAGAGCCCACACACTACAGCTGGCCCTAGGCAGGCCCGCTCAGGGCCAGGTCCTTGTCTGGTGACACTATGTGGTTGGTTACTTTAGGTCTCTGAGTTTGGAAAGCCCTCCATACCAGCTTCCCCTGAGTTTGTCAGGGTTAGTAGGTGGCTTCTTTCTCACCCACAACATAAAATATTCAAAAGTCAGGGGGTCAAATATTACTTAAAGATATTTGGGCACAAAGAAATGAGTTAGAAAAGATGATCATAATAAGAAACATGGAACCAAGAGAGGCCTTACTAATTTAGTGATAGAATTATTTTTAGAATGATAGAAACTTCCATATGTTTCTAGACCAGGGAAGAAGGCCCAAGAAAAGGAAAGATGGGCCATAGAAGAAACAAGAATAATTTTTGGAGCAAATCCCTGAAGGAATTTATAATCGTGTGGCTACAGTACTTGGTAAATATGTCCTACATCTGGCAAATGAAAGGGAGTGAAGCCGTAAACTTGTACGTTCTAAATGCAGTATACATGGGTCCTCATTCTTCTCAGGTATCCCCAAAGAAATTGGCATAACAATTCCAAGTCACCCTTATGATTGGTGCTTAAAATTTAAGGCAATTATTAATATTTGGGGAGTTGTAGATAAAACTGATTCCCTAAAAAAAAAAAAAGAAAAAGGGTCGCTACAATAAGCATTGTTAACTTAAAAGTAAAAAGTCAAAATGAAAGGCAACAAGCGTTTATTTGAGATCACAAAAGAATTGCAATCTAGGGCATAGATTCAAGTGGAAATCCAAATTATGTCCTGATGAATGAAGTGAAGAAAAGGGGATTTCACAAGGAAGGAACGGGAAAGAATTACATGAATACAAGAAAGGAATTTCTGTTGGCGACAACAAGCTGAGTTACTCTTTAGCTATGCATGGCTAGTTACTGATTCTAAAGAATGTCCAAAATCATTAGTTCTTATTTGTGGTCCGGGGACCACTTTCCTATTAGCTTTACAAGTGATTGTTTCTAAGACAACACTGGTTTGGCCCCATCCAAAGGTTCAAACATTCCAAAGTTTCAAGGAGTAAGACATCCAAGGCAGGTGCTCGGGGACAACGGCCCTGACTCCGCTTGAAAATGGCTCCCCTTATGCCAGCTTTTCAAGAAATTCAACACCAGCTTTCAGGTTTCTCCCCAGAGCTGTAGTCCAGGAAGTCCTAGGTTGTAGCTGCCACCCCGAGGTCAATAAAATGTACAAGATCACTGCAGATGGCCGCAGAAGCCCACAGCCCTGAGCTGAGAACAGTCAAAGGGAAGTGAGAGAGGTGCTCATCCATCTGTCAAAGCCGGCTCTCACTGCAGCCACAGCACTCCCAATCTGGCACAGATGCACCTTCTAAGCCCTGTGCTGCAGTCTGCTGGCAGGGAGTCTCCAAAATCTAGTCCCTGGGCTTCTAGTCTCCGTGATGATCCAGGGAGAACATCTAAGGGGGTAGAGATGAGAGGGATGCTGACAATATCTGCCATAGCCTCTTTGGACCTCTCCTTTCTCCATGCCCACTCCTGTTCCTCTCCTTGTTGAGAATCAACAACAGGCCTGGCTGGGTAGCTCAGTTGGTTTGAGCAACATCCCCAGAAAGCAAGGTTGCAGGTTTGATCTCCCATCAAGGCACATACAAGAATCAACCAATGAATGCATAAATAAGTAGAACAACAAATCGATGTCTCTCTCTCTCTCTCCATCTCTCTCTTCCTTCTTCTCTCGCTCTAAAATCAACTTTTATTTTATTTTTTATAAGGATTTTTTAAATTTATTTTTAGAGAGAGGGGAAGGAAAGAAAAAGAGAGAGAAATATCAATGTGTGGTTGCCTCTCATTCGCCCCTTACTGGGGGCCTGGCCCCCCAACCCAGGCATGTGCCCTGACTGGGAACCAGCAACCCTTTGGTTCACAGCCCGCGCTCAGTCCACTGAGCTACACCAGCCAGGGCTAAAATCAATTTTTAAAAAATGAACAACAAGGCACCCCATAACAGAAGACCAGAGGGAAAGCCTGCAAAGCAGCACAGGAGGAGTCGGGACCCTGTAAGTGGGGTGAGTGAGAGAGAAGCACAGAAGAAGTGTGGGCACCAGGAGGAGAAATTAGGTCTGAAGGGGAAGAGACTTTCCTCCCTGGTGCAGAGCCAGTGGAAAAACGGGAGCAGGTAGCTGTTCACCTATTGCAGGGGCTGTGGCTGCAACACCCTTGGAGACTCTGTAATGGGCTAGAATGTACAGCTGGAACCTGAAGGTAAGAGTTTTATGTTCTTCTGGACCTTCTAGGTGTCTGCATTTGGGCAAGGTTGCCCCTTCCCCTCTGCAATAGCATCATAGACTGAGGAGCTATATGAAATGGTCAAATCCAGGACTCACTGATCCATACAGGGCCTTTGCGTGAATGACTAAGAGGGTTTGCTCCCCTAGGAAGATGCAACCCCACACCCAAGTGCATGGCTTGGCAAGTACAGTGTCAGCTGCACTTCAGCATGTGTTCCTCCCTGTGGCAAAGCACCCCTGTGCACTGGGTAGCCTGCACAGCTATACAGAGCAGCCTCAGCCAAATCCTATAGGGCAAGACTAAACCACAGCAAATTCATAGCAGCAAATTTATATAAGGTAAGTTGGGGCAGTCTTATTTATCCTTTAGTCATTTTTTTGTTATCATCAGTTCCTAGTTATCATAAAATGACTTCGTAGTTTAGAAATAGTGTTGAGAAGGATAGAAAGTATTTATATGATGCTCCAAAGATAGAAAGAATCCAGCTCCATAGGAGAGATATAAATCTTAGAATAAGTAAAGGGGAAATATGAACTGAGCAAACCAGTGTTCATAAATACAAAGCTTGGGCATCATAAGATGCCATCCCTTAAAATCCAGCAGAGTTGACGTCGACTGTAATTAGCACAAGCGTATAAGCAGGATGGATCATATTGAGAAATGAGTTTTTGATCTTGAAAGGTCACATGAGAACCAGGGGTGAAAATGAGGCTGAAGATACCCCCCAAAATGTCATGAGAGTAAATATCATGAGACAGGTTGCCTCTCACCACCTGCCTGCCCCTGTCTCCAAAAAATTAGGCAAAAGATGATGCAGACTCCATCCAGTGGGGTCCGTGTGTTGTGGATGAGACAAACAAATTCACACAGACTACAGAAGTCCTGTGGAGAAAAAGGGACTGCACGGCCACTCTCTGAGAGAGAGCGCGTGCCTCAACCCTTGCCTAGACAGGCTTTTATTGGCTTTCTAATAGCATACATCAAAGAAGGTTCTCATTCATTATGCTTAGGTTTGCTTTAGGTGATTACTTTTTATAGATAACAAAGGAAAGGATGTTACTGATTACTCCTTACAGGTTCACAAAGAAAATGTTGCAAATACAAGGGAACGATAAGAGTGATTGGTCTGCCTACACTCCATCCTGGGCAGAATTTAGCACAGACTTTAGGAAGTTATTAAATATACACAGTAAGCATTTGCTGCTTCAACTCAGGGTGAGGGAGTTTTAGCAAAAGCAAGCCTCAAAGCAGCCTGGGTACAATGCAGGCCTGGTTTCCCACGGGAAAATTGATCCGTGGGTCTGGCTTCCTGTGGGCCGACTCACACCTGTCTGTTTTCAGACAGGGCTGGGCTACATTTGCCATTGCCAAGCAGATCGGTTCCCTATAAAAAGAAAACAATGAGCCTTAATCAGCATCAAGGAGACAAGATGGGAAGGAGGAGAGCATTTTTTCATTAGCTGAATATTGAGATACCTATAGAATTAGGTTTAGAACAAATTTTCTCTCTCAGATTCTCCAGGGTCTGATTCAGGCCCAGGCAATGCTCGCACACAGCAGCCTTATAAACTGTGTCTCTCAGCTCACATATGACGGCCAGCTCTTCAGGTGATCATTTTTACATGATGAGCTTCGTATTGAACATTGTGAACATATTTAGTCACATAAAGAACACAAGTAAACAACTCAGTGTTACTGTTTTATTCTTTTGAAGTCATTGGGAATTGATTAGTCCTCAAATTCCAAACCTACTTCTGACCACTCCGTGGCCTTCGACACTTTCACTGGCCTTCCTCTTGTCTACAAGTTTTTCTCCTTCGCCTCTCAGACAACACAGCTTCCTTGCTTCCTCTCTGGCTGTTCCCTTTGCTTTCCTCCCCAACTTTCTGTTTCCTTTGAGTATTCTCAGGTTGGAGGAACTCTCTAACGTTCAGCGCTCACGGATGAGATCTCTGAGGATGACTCCTAAGGTCATATTTCCAAGCCTAATCTCTCTCCTGAGGCTCAGGCCCATTTTCCCAAACGGCAGTAGACGCCACACAGCTATCCTACAGCTACGTCACACACCCACCCCACTGGTACTTCAAATTCCTCAGACAGAACTTACCGTCTTCCCACTCACACTGCTGCCCAGTCCATCTCAGCTAATGGTCCCATGTCTATCTAGTTACACAGGGCAGAAAATTGTCTTCAGTGAGAAAACAGAGCCAGCCCCAATAACTATTGTGGCACCACTGGCCTAGGAGGTCTATGACCTTGTTGAACATGACTGCCGTTTTACTCTTCTGAGCTTGTCCCCCCACCCCCACCACCACCGACTGGAAATTACTGGAAAGCAAGAACAGAACTAACCACTCCCTGCAGCCGGAGGCAGAAGATAACAACATTGGGACAAACTGCAGCCTCCTGTTACAATGCCCCCACAGCCCAGGGGCCACACAGCAGCACCCTCTACAATTTTTAAATCCAATTACAATCCAATAAAAGCTCAAAACCCCCATCCCCCAGTGCTGGTGTCTCTCTCCACACCATGTCCCTCTCCTTTCTTGGAGAGCGAATAAAAACTTTCTCTACATTTTCTTCTCTTTGTGAATCCTTTCACAGCCTGTGTCAGTGACCACCCTAACATTTAACAGGTCCCTTCTTCTCACCTGTCATCTCTAATCACCTGAAACTCTGTCCACCCCACCCATATAAAAGCTCTCAAATGTATCCCCTTTTTCATGGTAGCCAAATACAGGGGTGTGCAAAAGTAGGTTTAGTGTGCCCTTGTGACATTCTTTTGAATTAACAAAGCTATTGTAATAATAATAACCTGCATGTCTTTTTCCAGACAAACAATAAAGCTACTTTTGCCCACCCCTGTGTATACATTTTTTGCAGCTGAGATGGCAGCCCCTTCTATGTCTGATGTCAAGCATTCTGGGAAGGACCCAACCCTTAAAAAAAAATTCCTCCTGCTGTGGATTCCTGAAATTCATTTAACAGACAAAGTTTTATTACAAAATTATCAATACTCTTAAATGGGAAAGGGTCTGGAAAGGTAACAACATACCACATTAAAAACACACCACATTAAAAGCACACCAAAGGCCCTGGCTGATGTGGCTCAGTGGATTGAGTGCCGGCCTGTAAACCAAAGGGTCACTGGTTTTATTCCCAGTCAGGGCACATGCTTGGGTTGTGGGCCAGGTGCCCAGTGGGGGGCATGTGAGAGGCAACCACACATTGATGTTTCTCTTTCCCCCTCCCTTCCCCTTTCTCTAAAAATAAAAAAAATATTTTTTTAAAAACACACCACCAGCCCTGGCTGGTAGAGCTCAGTGGATTGAGCACGGGTCTGTGAACCAAAGGGTCACCGGTTCGATTCCCAGTCAGGGCACATGCCTTTTTGCCGGCCGGGTCTCCAGATGCAGGCACCTCCATCCACAGTGTGAGAGAGGCAACCACACATTGATGTTTCTCTCCCTCTCTTTCTCCTTCCCTTTCCCCTTCTCTAAAAAAAAAAAAAGAAGAAATAAAATCTTTAAAAAAAACACTACCAAAGTTTCACTGCTGTATCATATAGCCTCCCAGTGGGAAAGGTCGCTGGGACAGATGGAGAGTGAGTGTGAGAAACTGGAAGGTGTCCGATGAGGGCAGAAAGGACAGGGCGCTAGGCCAGAACACCGTCGGTGGCATTTCACGAGCACGCAGGCAAAGAAAGCTTGCTGGAGCCAACCAAGCCAGAATCAACTAAAATATACTTTTGGGCCAAAGGTGAATAAAAATATTCACGAGATGGCAGCCAAGGTAGACAGAAATTGTTTTGTAAAAAGATTCCCAGAGACTCGTCCCATGTTTCTATTATTAACAGAGTGGAGCAGTTTCCCAGAGTTACAATAAGATCCAAAGAATGGTAAAGTCCTAAATTCATGTGAGGTCTCTGAAATTCCTGCAGTGAGCAATACTGCCTCAGCACCTCCAAGTCCACACAGAGACCTTCATCCGGCAGTTTTCACAGCTGACTCTTCAAAACTCGGCCATCATCGCCCCAACATTCCATGAATATCCAATTGTCTCTGCAAGAAGTGCATTTTGCCAGGGACATTTTTCTGCCTCCTTGAGATCAGATCAAATTAACTTGGTAGGAATTGCTTTATGTGGATTCCACATTGGAATAACTCCTGGGGGACTCTAAGTCCTTTTCTCCCTTAGTTCCCAGCAGAACCAGAAAGAGAAATGGATGCGGTTGAGAATAACGATAGGGAAATAGTTGTAATATTGAAAGCTAGATCTGCTGAGAACTGAACCAGGGCCCTTACAAAAGAAAGGAGTGTACCCCTGGCATCCGGTTGTGAAGATCTGAGAGGACCAACCTCAGGGAAAGCTGTCCTACTGCTCATCAGGGCATCACGTCTGCGCATTTAATAACCGTCTATGGGCCCATGACAAAGGGAACAGGAGCTCAGTGCACAAAACCAGAAAAGGGTTCATGTAGTCTGGTCAGAGGAACGCTGGGGGTTTGTGGGTGCAAAGGGGTCTAGAGTGGAGGCTCTCCTTCTCTAGGGCCGTGCAAAAATCCAGGAGGGCTCTTGGTACCATTGGAATTAGGGCTATTTATTCTTCAGCTCATTGACTTTGATGGTGATACATTCATTATCCAGCCGATGGGTTCTTCTAAGGAGAAGGCGGGTTGCTCCACTATTACCAATGACAATCCTGAATCTGCTGAAGCTGTGGGACCAGGTACCCAAGGTCTAACAGAGGCATCACAGAGCTGTGTGATGCCAAGACCTTGCCACGTGACCTGGTGCTACAGGGGCTGAGGCTTGAGTCCTTGATACTCAGGGGACCACCAAACCCCACCCTCTCCACCCTGGGGAGCCACTCTTCCCTTCTACTGCTGTGAAAGCCCCTCCCCCATCCTGCCTCTCTTCCTTCTCCCCCCAGGGCACCTGGGGTAGCTAATTTATTTAGTAAGATTTTGCTCTCTTTAAAGACTAGAAAAGTTGGTCGTCCAAGACTCCTGCAAATGTCCTTGAGGTAGAAAACACACAGAGATTAGCCGCTTTCTCCAGAGGAAGTTAGGGGGGTTGGGGAGCAGCACAGAGATCTGAAACAAACATCTCACAAAATACCCTACCACCCTGCTTCACATTCACCTACCACAAAACCACAGGGATAAACAGCTAAAAGCATGTTATAATTGCAGTTTTCTTAGCTGCACTTAGAACCCATGTACGCGCAGAAGTGTGAGAGGAAGGTGGTGCTACCCTGGAATATTCAGGCTAGAAACAGAGCTGGCTTTAACACTAGCAACTAACACTAGGCACCAGGCATTGTTCCGAGTGTCTTACACATATTATTCCTTTAATCTTCACAATGACTTTGGATAATAAATGCTGTAGATCCAAATCCCTTATTTAAAGCCTTTGGAGCAAGCTCTGATTTAGAATTCAGAATTGTTTGGATTTGAGCAAGGCAATGCATGCACGCAATTTGTATAACATAACTTTCCAAGAGGATGTGAATCAGCTCATACAAACTAAGTAATGTGCTTTCAATAAAACAAATAAATAATCAAAAGAGGTCTAAATAAAGACTGTAAAAGGGTTTATATCAGTTTAGGTCAGGTTTTGCCTCCAAATAAATTAAGAAAGGCTTTGGTTCTCAATACTTTTTGGATTTTGGAGCTATATTATAGCCTCCATTTAACAGAGAATAAGGCACAGCAAGAGCAGGTAATTTGTGCAAGGTCACATAGCTAAGAAGTGCTGGGGGTGCTCAATGCTTTGGAGAGCCCCTGCTGGGAGCAAGTCAGTCAGGAAAAAACTACCTTGACCACTTTGTCTACAAGAAGCTCCCCTCCAACCTTCCAGTCCACAGCATTGGTGGCTTCGTGTATGACCTTCCCTCATCCCCAATACACACCTCACCACCACCCCCAGCTTCTCTGATACTCACTTTAAGTCACCTTGCATGGTTTAAAATAGAAGAAAGCCTAGTGGAATGCGACTCTCTCCAGACACCCCTAACAGGCCCAGGAGGGACCCTCAGAAGTTGGATCTGGGGGCATTTAAGACTTGCTAGCTGCCCCTGCCCTGCTCTCAGGCGGTGAACCTTGGGGAGGTGTGAAGGGCAAAGCAGGGGAAGCCGGCCTGAAGGAGGCAGCCCGAATAGCGAGGCTGAATCCCTTGGGGACTGCCAGGAAAAGGAGCATCTATTTGCACTAGACTCCACTGCACCTCCCCCGAAGTAAACGCCCCCACCTGGCGTTTACTTCCAACCAGTGAGCAGCGTTGACCCGCAACCATGTGCTGCTTTTATTTCCACTGATTTCAGCAGCTTCAGCTTCTTCATTCATAAATCAAGTTCTTTCTGTATGACGTACTTCTTGGTCTTCTGCACAAATCGGCTCCTAGACCACCTGGGACCCCGCTCTTATTTCTATTTTCTCATCTCGTTTGAGGGTTCTGTTGCCGGCCGGGTACACTGGCCGCACCGCCTTGGCCGAGACCTTGATGCCGTGATCAGATGCCTTCTGAGTCCGGTCTCCTTGTCCTTTCTCATCCCTTTTCCAGGTGCTTAGGATGCAAACTATGGCGGTTTTCCTCCTTCCCTGTCTTGTTTCCTCCCTTTTAATTCCGTCTAATCCGAAGGCATCTTCCCTCCTCCGGTCCTGCGGATCAGTACTCCTGCTTCCCAGGTACAATCCAGCTCGGTCCAGTAACCCCCCCTGCCTGGGGCAGCGGAGGCACACAGGTGTCACGGGCTGCCGTGTTCCCTAGGAACAAGAGCCCAAGAAGGATCCTGCTATCTTTTCGTTTTTAATTAAAGGTCTATTTTTAGGGCAAAATCGGGTGAAAAGCCACGCATGCTCTGTTAACTATATCCAGATGTAAGACTTTTAACAGATGAAGGATGCCTAGGAACTTCTGTGGATCTGGCCTTGTATGGGGACCCCTGCGGGGAAGACCGACTCCGCATACTCGGCTTAATTAAGAATTTATTTTAATTAACGCCATCTGTCCCTCTGTCACACTGACACCTTGGCGCAATCGCCGTTGCCCGGCTCCCTCGCCTGGACGCTGCGGGAGCCGCGGGGTTGGGTCGCGGCTGGCCTGCGTAGGGAAGCGGGGGCGGGGCTGCGGGGGCGGGCCCTGTGCGGGGGCGGGGCCGGGAAATTCCCGGGCGGACTCCGGGAGGCCCGCGCGGCAGTCAGCTGAGCGCCGCCGGGTGGGGTTGCGAGGCCGCGAGGCCGCAAGTCCGCGGGAGGCACCGGGAGTCCGCGCCGCCACCCCGGCGCCGGTCCCCTGGGCGGCGTCTGCATCCGGGTCCGGAGCCCTCCACCCGGGGGCACGATGCCGAAGAAGCTGTGACCGGGAGTGAGGCGGGAGTGCGGGCGCCGGGTGAGCCGGGGCAGGGGGTGCGGGCGAGGCGGTGGCTCCTTCTCTGCCCTGGAGCTGTTCCTGCAGCACCCTTCCCTACGGCCCTGAGCCAGTAGGGGTGTGGGTGGCGAGTGATGGGTGTCCCCTCCGGTGGGAGGTTACCAGGTCCCGGTGGGTCCTGACCTGCTGGGAGAGGGCAGCGGGGGCGGCCGTCCCAGAGCGCCCTTCCCCCTTTTCACCGGCCTGGCGGGCTGCAGGTGACTTACCCTGTAGGTCAGGAAGGTGGTTTAAGGGTGACACCCTTCCTCAGATTGGGAATGATTACACCACCGGTTCCTCATTATAAGGGAAGCATTTAAGGGTACCCTTTTGGAAGACGTAAAAACTAAAATCTACCCCAGTTTTATGAGACGGCCCAGGAACACTAAAGAACAAGTGACCTCTCCCTAAGGTGGTGGGATGCTGAACAACTGAAAGGACTCTTCATAAACCGTTCGGTCTAGGAGAACATTGTGTGTGTGTGTGTGTGTACATACTTGTAACGAAGGAAGGAATGTGAATATTTGATGAGGCTGAGGCACTGTTTTTACTGTCGTAAATGTGTAGGCTGGAGGCAGTAAACACTAAGAGAAAATGAAACCCTAGTTCTGGGCTGCCACCTCAACCACAAAAACTGTTGAATGGAAATGCATGCCACAGAGCTGTTTAAAGATGAAATTGAAAACCAAAGCCTTAGGACAGTAAGTTTGTGTCAGGACGTCAAAAGCCTCAGATATGAGCAAGCGGCACTATTAACAGGAGAGCCCCCATTGCTTTTTGCCTGGGAGCATGGGCTAACCCCCAGGATGTGCTCTGTTCGTAGTGGGCTGGAGCAGAGGCCAAGGCCAGAGTCTGCCCTGGAATGGACTAGGCAAGTAAACTTTAAATGTAGCCGGTACAGAGAGGACAATCATTACTTTTGGGGGCTGACTGATCTATTTTTCGACTGGGCCAGTTTGAGTAATTCTTTATATATTATGAAAAACATTAACAACGTTTTATTTTATTTATTTTTTGTAATTGACCTCAGGTTGCATCTTATGCTATGGAATCCAGCTAAACTCTCCAAAAAACAAAAACAAACTTTATTCTTGAAAGGAACTGGTCACATTATATTACCTTCCTATGTTCCCCCAAGTAGAAGCACAGGGGCAGGCACTCTCTTCTCTAAGCTCTGCTTTTGGTGAATTTTATAGAGACTTGGACTGTTTGATATAGTCTTTGGAATCAATAGAATAGTAAAGTCCAAAGGAAAAGGGAAAAAATTAAACTTGGTTTTTTTAAAAAAAATCTATTTCTTTCAGAAAGTAAAAAGTTATATTAAAAGTTTTCACTTTGACATGTGTATGAGGATTGAATAACAGAATATGTGTTATGAAATGACACCCAGATACCTCTGTAGTGATATTAAAAAAAAAGCACTAATTTTCAAAATACGTGTTAAAAGTTGAATTTAAGAATCTGAAAATGAGTGCCGTGGAACTGCAGAAAAACTCATGATGCTAGCATGCTGGGGTTGTCACCTACACAGTGGAAAGTGTTTCACTAGCCTTAGACCTTCAAATACCTTGCTAAGCTGTATTTTCATTTCACTTCAACAAACATTTACTGAGAGCCTTCTGTGTGCCACTTTCTAGGAAGAATAAAATAGAGATCTTGGCTTAAGTTTGATGGAGTGATGGACTGGCATTGGATGGTTACAGTCCTTTGCAGAAAGGGGCCACGGAGGTGGAACACACAAAGTGCCATTGGGTACTCAGAGGAAAAGCAGTTCCTTTCACATAAGACATCTATTTGGGCGGAATATTGAACTGTCTAGTGGGTGTTTGCCAGGGCAAAACGGGGGCAGATATTTCAGGAAGAGAGCAGAACAGATGCAAGGGCAAAGAAGCAAAAGAGTGCAGGAAACTGACCCCGAAAGGCCATACTTGTCTTACTCAGGGAATGGAACTCTGTCTTGTCTGGGAAGGGCTTTAAGCAGTCGGATAAGCTGGTACTGGGAAAGGAACTGTGGAGGAAGCAGGGCTGACATGGAAAGAGATGAGAGTCAGGCCTTGTAGGGACTATGAAAATTCCTTCAGCAAGTATTTGTTGAACTCCCAAATCATTATGTTCTAGGTGCTAGGGACACGGCAGTGGAGTGCAATGTTGTTTTAGTCTAGACAAGACAAGAAGGGCCTGAGCTAAGCTGGTGGGATGGGGATAAAGTGGAAGTGGCAGCTCTTGGTGACCCGTTAGATTGGGGCGGAGAAGGAAGGGGAAGAATCGATGGTAACTCCCAGGTTCCTGCCTGGGGGCGAAGAGGTGAAATCTATTTCCATTTTCTGTATGTTGGCAAATTTCAAAATCAGAATACCGTTTCTGTTATAAAAGGTGAGGTTTTTCTTACCCTTTTAGTAGCATACCCACTTAGAGTTTTTTTCCAGGATGGTGATAGGTTTAGTTGATGTCATCGTGGATTCTTACTCAACCTCCTTGTGAACCCAAAACAGAATTTGCCAATAGCCAGCTGTTGTCTCCAATCAACAAATAGGTTTCCACTCTTTCAAATTAATTTATCTACTTGGGTAATTGAACCTATAAATACTTAATCAGCAAATCTGGAGAATTAGTCACACCAGGGTTGGGGCCTGGGCTTATTCTATATTATGCCTGCTAGTCCAATGTCCAGTGGGTGGAAGTCAGTATAAGGTAGATTTCAAAAAGTTTGATACAAAATGACTTTCTGATGATCCATCTGCCGTGGGAACTGGACAAGACATTCCTATATTGAATAAAGAAGTTGGACCGGGTCCTTTTAAAGGCCAGTTTAGGAATGAGATTTAAGCTCATACCTACAAAGTCAAATCACTGCTATAATTACTTGACCTCTGGAATTAAGAACGCTAAAAATATATAATCGGGAATTGAAATAGCAGATCTGGAAATTAAATCTAGGAGATTTTGCTTTGGACCTTCTACGTTCCAGCTAGTTCTCATTCTTATTGGCAAAATCTTGACGAATCCTGTGGTAAATTAATTTACTCTTCTGCAGTTAAATATCCCCTTTGCTTCGAATGACACACTTCAGATGCAGATTAGTGGGACTCATATCAAAAATTCTGTTATTAGCTAGAACCTTGGAATAAATGGCTTAGTTTCTATTTTCCTAACCTTTGAAGATGCAGGGATCTCTAATGCATAACTGTGTTTGCTTAATTGAAAGTACTTCAAGGTCATGTTAAAAACAGAGAATTCAGCTTCCTCTAACTGGCATTCTACCAACAGACATTTCACATACGCACTGTTCTGTGATAACTCCAAAGGAGGCCCCCAAAAGATTCTAAAACTCTAAAATGCCCTATGAGTCACCAAAGATTGCTTAAATTGCTTTCAGTAAAATTTTGGTAATAATTTACATGTTTAAAAATTTTGGTTTTTACACACTTGTGTTTGGCATATTTGCTTTTTATTTACTATGACATTTGTATTACCACATAAAGTTTCCTGACAATGCTGGGTTACAAAGAGTTCACTACAACTAGGACAGGCACATATATTGTATTTTTAGTGTGTGTGGGGGGGGGGGGGGGGGGCGGCACAGCCCTGAGGGTATTAGGATGTACATATTGAGCCATGTGGGTTTACCAGCAAAACTGTGATTTTGCTAGAAGCTAAAGGATACTTTTTCAGGTGAAACCAGCCACAATGATCATCATTTGCTAGACAAGTCAATAAACCATAGCAAGAGGCCAGGTGACTTCTGAAGGTCACACATCTGGTTAGTGGCCCCCAGTATTTTTCCTACTGTCCCCCTTAGTATAACTCTGCTTTTTTTTTCCTGATCCTTACAAAATCTGGGCAACCTGAAAGAGTGAGAAGCATGAATGTAACAACTAGGACCACTTTAACTTAATTATGGTTGTGTCTAAAAGCTTGGTGGAAGTATAAAGGAAAGTCAAGGAGGAAAAATCTGCCCAACTTTCAAAGAAAAAAATCTCTCTTTTTCCCTACTCCTCCCTTTCTTCTCTTTCCCCTCTCGGAAAAAACATTAAGGAGAAATGCGTGCATATAATAAAATGAAACTAAACCCATCTACAGCTATCTACTTACACAGTTTTTAAAAGAAACATCTGTTAAATGTTTCCATTTAATTTGTAATTATATTTTTTGCAGTGTAATCATTGAATACTTGAGAAAATTTAATGTGGACAAGTGATACACATTACATGGATTTTATCTTTAGGTCTATTACCTAGAATTTTTAATATTCCTCTGCAAGATAAATGGGAATACTGTTACTAAGTGAAAACCTATTTTTATGAAATGTTAGCACCAACAGTGTGCAAAAATGAATTTTATAGAAAGCCAGAAAAATGGGCATTATTCAAATTATTTTTATCCAAATTATTTTATGCAAAATAATGCAGATTATTTTATTGGGGAAAATGAAAGCAGTCCATCTAGTCACCAGATGCTAAGAGAGATCACACTTCAGTATTATTCTTTTCTAAATGAATTAAGATGTGTAAAGCATAGATGATTTCAAAAGGCCCACAGGTGAATTTAGACTTCTAAAATTAAATAAATTAATTTTTCTATTTTTTAATTTTTTTAAGATTTATAGAGAGGAAGGTAGGGAGAAAGAGAGGGAAATGTCCATGCGTGAGAGATACATTGATCAGTTGCCTCTTGTGTGCCCCTAACCAGGGACCTGGCCCACAACCTAGGCATGTGCCCAGATGGAATCGAACTGGTGACCTTTCGTTTCACAGGCTGGCACTCAATCAACTGAGCCACACCAGTTAGGGCTATCGCTATTTTTTAACTTCCTGAAATCTCCATCCTCATTAAAGAATGTCATGAGAATGTCTTTCTTTATGCCAGCTGCCCTAAGGAGAAGTCATGAGGGGTGACAGTGTTGCAGGATCTGCTGTCCCGTCACTAGGAGCGCTGTCTGATTACCACAGGTTCCTTTAGACCAAAGGCAGGTCTTGGCCTCTCGGTTCCAGGGGTCTCCAGAGAGCCCAGGTATTACCTGGTCGGGAAGGAGCACCGCCCTGCACTCCAAGTGTATGGAAGTATTTTATTATCTGGACACACACGGCACTCATAGATGATATGACACAATGGTATATCAGATAGTGCACTTCTCTCCTCACCTTCCAGTGACTGATTCACTGACTCTGCAGTTCTTCATGAAAAGGCTTCATCATCATCTTCATGAAGTGTGAAAAAGAAATTGTTAGCCTATAGCATGTAGCCAGTCATTAGAAGAGATTTCTGTGTTTGCCAGGTGGAAGACCATACAGAGGTAGAGTTGGGTTACATTTTCTCTTATTTATGTCCACTTTGACCCCTCTACAGAATAAACTGGTATGCTTAAAATAGTCTCAGAATATGCAACAATTAGGCAAGATTCCTAGTCTCTTCAGTGTGCTTTGTAAAATTATCAAACACCAAAGCCTGAATATTCAGTCACACCTTTATCATATTACAGGTCTGTGTTTGGAATCACCCTGGACAGTGGCTGTCCCTCTTGTTAAGAGTGACTATGAACGAGCTCTTAAAGCTCGGTGAGCCCAGCTTCGTCCCCTGTAAAGGAGACACATGATGGAGTTTCAGTGAGGGTCAGGCATGAGTGGTGCAGCGATTCACTGCGTAGTCAGCATCCAGAATATGTTAGCTCCCCCTTTCTTCTTAGCCAAAAATATAAGAAATAAATGTAGAGATTATGAACAACTTTGAGATGTAATTCACATACCATACTATTCACCCAAAATATGGAGATTTGAGTCTAGAGATTTGCATGGGGAAATCAATGTAATGATACTTTACCCATATCTACAAATATATATATGTGTGTGTGTGTGTGTGTGTGTGTGTGTGTGTATATATTCTCTTGAATGACTTGTCTTAGGGTTCTCAGTCATCATGACATCCTGCCTTCTCTTTCTCCTCTGTACCCCAGCTCCTCATTGTACCCCTCTACACACAGACAGTCACACACACATATACATGGAAGCTAGAATATACCTTTTATTTTAAAGGAAGAATCATAAATGTTTAATTATAATTGGAGAGAACATAGGCAACTCTTAGAATAATTTTTAGCAATTGCTAATGAATTTGGGGGACTCATGGGGACCCCTTGCAGAGAGGGGAACAACTATTTTTCAGTTTGTAACTTTCCCATAGGAACTGCTGCCATGTCCCACCAACCTCTTAGCTGCCTGACTGAAAAGGGGGACAGCCCCAGTGAAACCACTGGGAATGGACCTCCCCATCTGGCTCACCCAAACCTGGGCACATTTACCCCAGAGGAGCTGCTGCAGCAAATGAAAGAGCTCCTGATTGAGAACCATCAGCTGAAAGGTGAGCAGCACTTGGCCCCTGCGTTCCTCCGTTCACATCCCCCCCCCCCCCCAGGGGTCTGCTAATCCCTTTGTAATGGGGGTTATAGGTGAACTAACTCCCTGCTCTCTGTCTGGTTCCCTGGGGGGCAGAAAGAGAATAGGCTTTAGCCTTTAGTAAGGAAAAACTGTTTCCATTATTTACTCTTGGGTACAGGTCAAATAAAAAGTATTTTTTTGTATCTCAGGGAAATGGCATCATGACATTTAGCCCATGTGAAAGGAAAAAGAAAGACAGGCTGCTATTATAAAGGCTGCTATTATTTCAGAGTTAGTTCTAAAAATTACCTTGTTAAGAGGGAGCGTTCGAATATCTCAAGCCACAGCTTTGGCAGGACCAATGTTTGAATCTAGGAGTCACACACCGTAGCCTGTCTAGTTTGTCATAGGTTTTTGTGCTATATGGAGATACCCAAATCAATTTTATTTTCTTGAGACTTTTGAGGACTAGAAATAACATTAGAACTGTTTGTCCTGTCTGAAAGCAAAAAACACTCACCTTGCTACATTCTTTTTCTGGCTGACCCTTGGGCCCAGGCCCAACATGGCATCTTTAGATTCGGAGACTCATGGGGAAGGGGTCTGAGGGGCGGTTTGATTCATTAGATCAAGTGCAGTCCCTTGTTGTATGATACCTTATTCTGCACCCCATACAGAAGCCATGAAGCTAAATAACCAAGCTATGAAAGGACGGTTTCAGGAGCTTTCAGCCTGGACAGAGAAACAGAAGGAAGAACGCCTTTTTTTTGAGACCCAGAGCAAAGAAGCTAAAGAGCGCCTAATGGCTTTGAGTCATGAAAATGAAAAATTGAAGGAAGAACTTGGAAAACTAAAATGGAAAACAGAAAGGTCATTCGAGGTGAGCAGACTAATTAGTTGTGATTTTATTTTATTAGTATTTGTAGGAGAATCTTATTTGTTTAGATTTCTAGATTAAATCCTTTCATGGTTCAGGTGTTTTGCATTGTCCTGAAAGAAGTGTTCTTGTCGAGAAGACTGGTCGCAAGTTTTTTGTGTCTGGGGTGACACTCCAACCACCAGAGCCACCCGGCTGGGGCGATCGGCTGCAGTTTTAAGGGTCATGAATAATCTCTGTTGGGGGAAAGAAATTTATAAAGCTTTGACCATACTGATTTTAGTGAAAAGAATATTGAGATTATAAATAAATATTTTGTATTCATTATAGACAGAGCAGGACCTCTGCCTAGAACTGCGCAAGTTCTAGTTTTAGTGTATGTCTTTGATATAAAATTACATTTTTAAAATTTGCTACTACTCAGGATTTTTACTTATTATCCTTGTCCTCGTGGTCTAAAGGAGATTCCTCACTTTATGTTTTACATTTACCTCTGAAAACTGGTTTGACAAATGTCATGTTGTGATAGGAGATTATATAGGGTTGCCACGTTTTCATTGACCCAAAGAACCTGGGAACTACGCTCACAACCAAAAGGCGTGTCAAAGACGTTTGTGAAAAAACAAATCAGAACGCATGGAAGGCCGCTGCTCGTACTCTAAAGCTCACTGAATATTGTTTGTTTAGGTGGACACCTGCTGTCCACACCTGCGACCTAACCGCTCTGTGGGAGGTGGAGCCCTGGGTTGACTCAGGGAAGGTGTAATCCCAGATATCAGTGATTTTTCTGAGACTTTACCTTGAACTTTGTTGATCTCTAATCCCTAAATGTGTAAAGAATGCAAACAAATAAAAGGAAAGAAAATAATGAAAAGAGGATGATATGGAATAATTTAAAGAATGAGAAGTGGCTTAGAAAAACATCATAGTTTATATCAATAACCTACTCATCACCTCACTCTCATGAGACAGTGAAAACACTCAGCCTCATACATTTATGCGTGTGCTGGAAACATGTCACTGTTGATAGGGTTTATCACCTCTGAGGCTTCAACGTGTCTTAGAGTTCCAAGAGCGTTCAGTCACTTTTTGGGGGGAAATCTCTCATTGTCTGAATGTTTTTGAGGTACAGTACTGTGACCTGTACTGATTGTAATGATTGCCTGGATATATGAGTAATTTTTTATTCCCTGGAACAAACCATCTTACAGATATTTACGAGCTGACAATTGGTATCGGCAAGTTGGGGCCTATTACATTGAGGTCAAAAAGGAAGCTTCCAGGAGCAGATTGTCTGAGATAGTCTCCCTGTAGATTTTCTTACACTTCCTAGTATTGGAAGAAGTTAAAATCAGAATCTAAAGCTCTAGAGAGCTCCTTTCAATGCAGATGATAGGTTGAAGCAAGCTATAAGCAGGACTCAGAAGTGAGCCTTGGGATGAAGGGCTTGGGTGTTGGGAACAAAGAGACACTTAACTTCTCTTTAAAACACTTGCTCATCAGCTTTCTCTTCGAAACGGTGCCTTCTGGCCCACCCCCGTCTCTCTGCCTCTTTCTTAATTTTTGTTTCATGGATCATTTGAGATGATTTTTAAAATTTAGGTCCTCGTCTTCCTGCTTAGTGAAGCTCTTAAGGCCTTGGACTTCTCTCACTCCTGCGGGCCCATCCTTGCTGCTGTTTCCACAGGGAATGCCCCCCAGGCCATGAGGGCTCCTCACGCCTTCTGTACCACACAAGGCAAGGGAGTTGGGAATCTCCTTCAGAGAGCTGCCTTCCCATCCTCAGGCTGAGGCTGAGGCATTAATGGCTCTGTCCAACTGCATTGTCCATTATTCTGTCCAATGATGTCTCTAAAGAGTAGTTTTTAGCTTTTAATTGCACATTGCGAGGCAAAGGTCATCAGACAGACTTTTCTTCTTGGATTATAAAATGGCATATCAACCTGCACACATGGCCAGGACCGGAGGGGAGAGGCTTGCACAAGTACACGGGGAGACTGAGCAGTTGCCGAGTTGCACAGAGGTCGATGGTGAGTGCCCAAAAGTGATGGCGACCTAACAAATAGTGGAGTGGGGTTGAGATTTGGGGGAATAAACCAAGGGATTTCTAGTACAGGGAAAAGACTCTCAGTGTTAAAGTGGAGAGAAATTTAAAGTGTTATCTTACAAGGTGTTTATGGACAAATAAGTAGATTCGTAATTTCCCAAGGATAATTAAGAGATGCTCACAATTGTGGAAAGACAGTCACCGTGACAGTCCAAGATTCTAGTGGTAAGGCCTTATATCCCTGGTCCTCAGACACATGTTTAAAATTCTCTTTCCAGAACATACTTTTATAAGGAGACAGAAAATTCAAATAAAACTCTAAAAGCCTCTTTTAAGAAAAGTAAATAAAACTCTATTTCCTACCTTTATGCCAAGGTAGTTTTTAAAAATCCATTCTATTAAATGTCCCCTGAGCCCTGGCTGATGTAGCTCAGTGGACTGAGCGTGCTCCTGTGAACCAAATGATCACCAGTTCGATTCCTAGTCAGGGCACATGCCTGGGTTGCAGACCAGGTGCCCAGTAGGGGGCACACAAGAGGCAACCATACACTGATGTTTCTCTCCCTCTCCTCCTTCGCTTCCCCTCTCTCTAAAAATAAATAAATAAATAAAATCTTAAAATGAAATAAAATGTCCCCCAAGAGGTCGGGTGGGCAAATGTGAAGCTTCCTAATGGGACACAACCTTGCCCTCACCGGCTTACTTCCTGCTTCCAGGCTGAGCAGTACCTTCCTTGTATGTTTTCATTCCTTTACGTGTATGTTTCCTTGATGTGAGTCTTACTGAGAGAGGTTGCACAAGCTTTTCACCTTTCCTTGCACACCCAACTCTTCCATTTCACAATGATCTGCTTTTCTCTAAGGCCTGTGGTGGACGAGCTGCTTTATGGTCCAGGCACATGCCCTTCTGATACTTTTGGGTTGCACCATGAGCGTTTGGGCCTGTTTACCATTCCTTAGGAAATCTATCGTGGTGGGGGCGGGGGGGCGGTGGTGTATGTGTACCTGTCCATTTTCTAATGTGTTACATCCTCTGATAATCTCAGGTGTATGTATTTCTGGTGGTGCCATGCCCACAAGAGTAGTGAAGGTTTCCTGATGAGGAAATCAGAGAGGCCGAGAAGGTCGTGGCTGGAAGAAACCAGATGATACCATGTCTTTGTTTCTAACAAGAAAACTGAGGCCAAGACATCAGCTGAATCTACTCAAGACCACACGTGCACTAATTAGCAGTGTGGACTCCAGTCTGTCCCCCTGCTCCCAAGTAAAAACACTGTAGCCAAACAGGGTCTTGCTCTTCTGATTTCGTCATGTGCAGTAATTGCGAAAGGATGAACACAATATGAACTTGACATTAGTGCAGTATTTATGTTTATAATTAATGTTTATAGAGGTTGAAATTTAATTATTTACCTTTTGTACCAGTCTCTGAATTTTCAGTTTACTTATTTTTCACCAGACTTACGTTTAACAACCTTAAACCACCACCACAGAGCATTATTATGCCCAGACTACACCCCTGGGAGAATTTTAAACCTTTCATTGTGTTTTTACTGTGACTGTACCAAGTGATGTCCTTGATGCTTTGCCTTCTGAGTAGACTTGACAGGTATTGGGGGGGGAGGGTATAAGTTTGTGGGAAGAAAAATAAGCAAGAGGTTGAGCTATGGCAGTTTTTTGTCCTTATTTTCTGGTGTTTTTGGACTACAACTTATAATTCTGTCATTGCCAAAGTTTGGTTGGTTATTTTCATTATAATAAATTATTCCAGCATGCTAACGAAGCATGTCTTCCTTGTCATGAAGTTATTTTAATTTTCTATTATTTGAATACAATAAATAATGTAAAAATGTTTATTTTAAATGTTATATCAAAAATTTGCCAAGGAAACACAAGATTTTCCTACTGTAAAGCACAGGGGACAAAGCTCTTGAGAGACTGCCTTGCCAATGGATGTGGGACATTGGGGTTTGACGCCGGGACCTTAGTTTGATTCGTTAATTTGCTTTGCTTCTTGTCATTTCCAGGACCCCACTGAGAATCCACAGGTCCCCAAGGCAGAAGCAGAACAGGAAATGGAACAGCTGAAGACCCAAGTGGTGCGCCTTCAAGCTGAAAAGGCAGATCTGCTGGGCATTGTGTCTGAATTACAGCTCAAGCTGAACTCAGGCGGCCCCTCCGAAGACTCCTTTGTGGAAATTAGGATGGCTGTAAGTGTTTTGCTTTTGTGTGAAGCAGAGTCTAAAACCTCACCTCGGCAGCTGATACAAATACCACCATTTCACTTAGTGGGGAAATTTCAGTATAGTAAAGGGAAATTGGCTCTTGCTTTTTAAATATAACATAGTGCCTCTAAGGGTTATTGTAGCTGAAATGGAAAAACATCAATTACCTGTTATGATGAAATAGCTAGTTCTTTTTCCCCCCAATATGTCATCACAAATCAGACATTTATGTGCTTCACCTAAAAGAAAAAGCATAGACTTTTTCAGGCCAGGTCTCAGAGCTGTGTTCAGTATTTCACTTAGGTGAGCAGAGTCATGATCAGACACAGTAAACTCATGGTTTTAAAACACTGTTTAATATTAGAACCCTCTTTTCCAACAAGGTCTTATGAGGAACCGTGGTTAGTTAAAAGTAAGAAGTGGAGAGCAGCAGGAGCAGAGCTGCTCTGGTTGTGGTGGAGGAACCGTCTTCAGCTTCTCCAACAGCAGCCACTCAGAAACCTCCGAGAACAGTTTGAAGCTGGTGCTATTAAACTCGCATTTATGTGCCACCCAAAGCAAAGTGAAGGCACGTCCTGACACATTCCTAAGCACGTGCGCAGCATCTGTCACGGCTGTATTGGGTGTGCGGCAGTCCTACTAAAAGGGTGGATGAACCACAGAGGGGTCTCTCTTTCCTTGCTACTAAAAAAGATTGAGCCCTGGCTGGTGTAGCTCGGTGGATTCAGTGCCGACCTGTGAACCAAGAGGTCACCGGTTCGATTCCCGGCCAGGCACATGCCTGGGTTGTGGGCCAGACCTTCAGTTGGGGGCACACAAGAGGCAACCAATCTCTAGCATGTAGGTGTTTCTCTCCCTCTTTTTCTCCCTCCCTTCCCCTTTCTCTAAATAAATAAAATCTTGAATCTTAATAAATAATAAAAAGGATTGAGAAGAAAGGGGAAAAACACACAAGGGTCAAATCCTCTGTCATATACACTGTCATTTTAGCTTTGTCAAAGTGAGTGTCTGATAAAGGAAAAGAGATTAATTGTGTCTCCGAGAGAGAAAAATGCACCTGGCAGATGAAGAGGGCGGGTAGGGGAGGAAGGAGGCAGTTTGAAAAAACTGAGCTGCTGGATGTTTCTGAAATACTAGAGAGTGACTGTCTTCACTTTCTGATTTGTTTGCTGGACAAAAGATTGATAGAGTTGGAAAATGGTTCTTAATAATCTTGCCATCCATGCTCCCTGGCAAACTTTAGGTGTATCAATAGTGGCTGAATCAAGAGAATGAACATGCCTTTTGAAAGCACACTTGCCAGAATACCCTTTCTGCAAATGACTAAAGATTGTGAAACACAAATTTGATGACAGAGCATTAACCTTCTGCAAATGACTGATAAAATGCAGGGAGCCCAAAAAGCGTATCAGAAGTTTCCAGAAGGCTTCTTTCTTTTCTTTCATTTTTTTTTAAGTTAATAAACTCTGACTTCTATTAGGTATTCAAGGAACAACCCAAAACAATAAAACAAAACATTATCTCCAATTTCCCTGTTAGTCATGGCCTTGGTTAATGTTCAACACATGGCAGATGTTCAATAAAGTACTGTAGGTTGACTAACGGTGGTTCGTAAGACTAAATAGGATTTTAAGGCTTATATCTAGTTTTAATGTTAACCCAAGCAAAGAAATCTATATATTAAAACTTTTACAACCTGGCTGGTGTGTCTCAGTGGACTGAGTGCTGGCCTGTGAACCCAAAGGTTGCCAGTTTGATTCTCACTCAGGGCACATGTCTGAGTTGTGGGCCAGGTCCCCAGTTTGGGGCGTGTGAGAGACAGCCAGTCTGTATCTCACACATGATGCTTCTCTCCCTCTCCTACCCTCCTTCCCCTCTCTCTAAAAATAAATAAATAAAAGTAAAAAAAAAATAAAGACCTTTTACTTACTTATGTTTAGTCCAAGATAATTTACTTAAATAAATTGGGAGCTTCAGAGTGAAAGAAAACTATGAGATTAAAGAAATAGGTTTTTGAGTCAGGAAGTCCTAGATTTGGTTCACAGTTTAGACTTTCACTTATTTTGTGCCTTGGGCCGGTGACCTAATGCCCCAGAACCCGTTTTCTTATCACTGTAAGGTGAATAAAGAAGTGCCACCACTTTGCCATACTATTTCTTCTCCTTTTGCTTTTTCTCCTCCTCGTTTTTCTCATGAGACCAGAGCGTAAATTAATGAAGCCTAGTTTTCTAAGTACTTCCCTTAGAAACACAAAGGAACCCCACGTAATTTCCATGTCATGATCCAAGAAACAGTGAGCATGGCATCAACTGCCAGCTATTGGCATCTTGAAGGAAGACTAAAGCTACGCATTCGTTCATCTCCCCAACAACTCACGCACTGCCCCACGGGTGCGCGTGGTGCCACTGCTGGAGAGACAGAGGTGGCTAAACAGGCATGCCCCCCGATCCCCCGCCAGGGTTCACAGCTATGTGGGAAGAGATAAAATGAATAAACCCACAAACAAATATAAAATTGCTATTTTTGAGAAGTGCAATGAAGACAAAAGGAGTGTATGTGAGACAGTAATGGAGAACGTCATTTCTGTTGGGGGCATCTTAGAGCAGATTCTCTAGAAGCAGAGCCTGCAGCGGGGATATCTGTGCGAGTGACTGAGAGAGCACTCTCGGGAGAAGCCTGTAAGGCAGAGGGGTCAGCAGGACAGGGCAGGGGGAGAAGTGGGCACAGAAGCTGGGGGTTCAGGAGAACTCTAGCCTCAATGTGAAACTGAGAATAAAAAATAGAAGTCTCAGACTAGCTTATGGATTTAGCCAGACTTTTCAAAAGCATCTTTATCATTGCCCTGACTGCGGAATTCAGGTGGTTGGAGTGTTGTCCCCAGTACACTAAGGTTGCAGGTTCGATCCCGGTCATGGCCCACGCAGGAATCAGCCAATGAATGCGTGGATGGGTGGAACAGCACATCGGTGTCTCTGCCTCTCTCTAGGTTGTAGGTTTGATCCCTGGACAAGACGCATACAGGATGAAACCAGTCGATGCTTCTCTCTCATGTCAATGTTTCTGCCTCCTTTTCCCCTCTCAGTCTGGATGGGTGTGGTTTCTTTAATTCCTTAATTGTCAGACTTCCATTCAACTCAATATCTGGCAGTTCTGAGTGATGATTGTTGTATAGTTTAGTTGTAATTCAGGTGTGTGAAGAGGTGAGCCATGTTCGTGACCTACAATGCCATCTGGACTGAAAGAGGCTTCTTTCTTCAGGGTACCTAGTATGTTCTCTCGCTAATGAGGGACAGTTATTTTTAGTGTAAACCTGTGTTTCTTGCCTTGCTCCTGAGAACTGGAGAGCACTGCCCAAGATTTAGGAAGATCGTACACAATCAAAATTGTCCAGAACATCCTTGTGCATTTTTGGAAGATTATCCTGCTACAGTGTTAAAATAGAAATGTCCTTTAAGTCACTCAAGTGGTCTTAATCTTCTTGGTTCCTGAATGGCCAAAATACATAGGTTTTCTAGTAGGAGGTGACTTTGTGAGCCTTGTCACAGAAAACTGCTCTTTTTCAACTTTGCTTCAAGCAGGTTCTAGCAGTTTGCGTTTTAAAGGACTGTGCGGGGAAGGTATGTGGGGCTGTTACTAGGTCTGTGTGGCCTTAACCTAGGAAAGAAGGCAACTGCCAAGGAGAGCCGGAGATAAGCTTTCAAGTTATGGGGTCAGGTTGACTGTGCTGAATGAGAAGGAACTGACCTTCGTCTAGATATTTATAAACCTGATGAGGCGTGTCAGGTGAAGGAGGGTCACATTTCCATTCCATTCCAGTGACCGAATTGAAACACCTCACATTTAAATGTTTGCTAGGCTCCTTGGGTTGTGTGTCATCAAAATTCTTGATCTTTTGCCTTTTTCTCTTTTGATAGAGAATTTGTCTTGTGGACATACTGTGTTAAATCCCTTTCATTTCTGCTTCTACAGGAAGGAGAAGCAGATATGGCAGTGCAAGAAATCAAGAGGAGTCCTGGGCCCACGAGAATTGATGCCATTGACAAGTATGTGAAGAAAGACTAGAGCCGTTGGATAGGCAGTCTGGGCAGTGTTGTCATTCCCAGGTCCCCCTTGGAGGTCAGACATCATGGGCTGAAAAAGTATCTCTTATTAAATTCTACCAGGACCTTTCAAGAATGTTCGATTTGAATGCTGTTTAATGTTACAGCCAAAACTGGCAGAGAATAAAAACAAGGTTTGGTGCCTTTTCAGGCTAATTAACCCTCAGCACTCAAGGTGTTTTATCTCTGTCAGATAAAAAGTGAAAACAAACTTATTCTCAATCAAAAGACCTATGTTTCCTAATTTGCATACCAGTGCAGTTTGAGCTGGACCAAGCTGCCCAGCTTGTGAGACATTTCCATTTTCTCTGCCCAGTACAATCCCGAGTACAAGCCAAGGTGACTAATACTACTGGGCAATCGTCTACCACAGTGACTGCCCAGATATCTTACTTGTGGAGTCTCAGGTTCACCTGTCCCACCTGTGTATTAGGAAGCAGACCTCGTAAATGATGGGGGGGAGGGGCTTTGAGAAGATGGTGGAAGGACTGGGGCCCCTGAGACCCTTGCTGGCAGCAGTCTCCAGAGCGGGCTGCCAGCACATCCTCTATCAGCCAGTTACTACCGTGTTAGTCTCCTTAAAAGAGGCAGCGATCTGAAAGTTTCTTTAAGGATCTCTTCCCTCAAAGACTTTTAATCTTCTTTTCTCAAACTTGGTGAATGTATTTATAAAACATGAAAATGGGCTTTTTTTTTTCTGTTATGTTCCCAAGCCATTGTATAAGGGAGAAAATAAGTATTAGATAATTTTTCCTCCAGCAGGGCAGTTGGTGTAAATGAAAGTTATTCCCTTTATTAGTTAGAAATTCCTGTTTCTCCCCATATTGCTTTTTCATATCAAGTCTTTACTGGAAGTGGTGGGAAGAAAGCCCTGTCTGAAGTTTCTAAGCCACTTCCTCCTCATTTAGATCCATATGCACAGACCACTTCCTCTTTCGAGCCACACAGCTTTTTTTTTTAATTGCAGCAGCTTTATTCTGTTTGAAAATACGTTAAGGAGTAAGAGATTGATTTCTAGGTTTGGAGTTTGAGCTTAGGAGTCGGGAACCAGAATTTCCTCCTGGCTCATTATCAGATGGGGGCATTTGAATAGTTTACTGAGAGAGTCGTCGCCGCTAGCGCCAGCATGGCCACCTGGAACGTTTAGTGGTGGCGGTCACGGCTTTGTTTGCTTGCCATTGAACCGCCTCTTTACTTAATCACATCTTGAAATCCAGAAAAATATTTGACATACCAACAGTGCCTATGTTTCTCTGCTCTGATTACTTGAATTTCTTCTCAACTTGAGAATGCGATGGCTTCTGTCAAGCTGGAGAAAGATCGGTGGCCTGCATGTCACCACAGGCCGCATGTGTACTTTGACTGTGGTCCTGTTGGAATCTAGTTCTCTGGGAGAGCCGGGTGCCAGCAGCCGGGGCTGCCTCCACCCCGCTGCTTCTGTGGGGCCTGTGGTCTGGTGGTGTCAGCGCAGTGGCCGCTTCGGGGAAGTGAGTGACTGCATTGTGAGACAAGCCTCCTCCTTAGTCTCCACCCTTTCCCTGGGAAGCGTGGACACCTGTGGCTCTGGGGGTCACAGGGCCACCCATGCTTGGCCAATGAATGAGGATCAATTGGGGAGTGTTCTGGAAAGCAGTTCCTTTAAGTTCTTACCAGTTATAGTCTTAAACTTGGACATTTTTGTTTTCTGATTAAAGCCTTTTAACCTTTATACCATCTTGATGTAGGAACAGATCTGCAGAAGGTGCCAGGAATTATCTGGAATCTGAGGAACTAACTGTGAGTCAGCTCCTGCTTTGTCTAAGGGAAGGAAACCAGAAGGTGGAGAGACTTGAAAATGCACTCAAGGAAGCCAAAAAAAGGTATGAAATAGGTAACTTGAAATATGCATTAATTGCTTTTTTAACAGCTTTTTTAAGATAGCGTTAAGATACCATACAATTCATCCATTTAAAGTGTGCATTTTGCCCCGGCCAATGTGGCTTAGTTGGGTGGAGTGTCTCCCTGTAATGGAAACCGTGCGTGTTTGATACCCAGTCAGGGCACATATGTAGGTTGCAGGTTCAATCCCTGGTCTAGGTGCAATGTCTGATCTGCGCATGTACGGGAGGCAACCCATCAATGCTTCTCTCTTGTCTCTCTCTCCAATCCTCTCTCTCTAAAAGCAATGAAAAAATATCCTCTGGTGAGGATAAAAATAAAGTGTGCATTTCAGTGATTTTTAGAATATTCACAGACTTACATAGCCATTATCACTTTATAATTTTAGGGGTTTTTTTTTTACCCTAGATAAGAAATCCTGCCCTGGGTAATGTGGCTCAGGGGATTGAGTGCTGGCCTGCCAACCAAAGGGTTTCTGGTTTGAATCCAGGTCCCGGCACGTGCTTGGGTTGCAGGCCAGGTCCCCAGTAGGGGGTGCATGAGAGGCAACCACACATTGATGTTTCACTCTCTCTTTCTCCCTCCCTTCCCCTCACTCTGAAAATAAATAAATAAAATCTTTAAAAAGAAGGAAAAGAAAATGACATCCAGTATCTCTTAGCACTCATTCCCCATTCCTCCCAGTAATCTGCTTTCTCTTCATAGACGTACCTATAATGGACAGTTCATGTCATCAGAATCATGTAATGTGCGATCATTCGTGATTGGCTTACTTCACTTAGTGTCATGTTTTAAAAGGTTGTCCGTGATATGGCATATATTGGTTTTTCATTTATTTTTGTTGCCAAATAATATTTCGTTGTATAACTACACGTTTTGTTAATTCATTAGTTGGTGAACATTTGAGTTGTTCTCACTGCCTTTTCTGAATAATGTTTGCTCTGAACATTCATGCACAATTTTTTGTGTGAATGTATGTTTTAAATTCTCTTGGGTATATGCTTAGGAGTAGAATTGTTGGTCCTATGGTAACTCTATGTTTAATATTTTCAGGAATTATCAAACTGTTTTCCACAGTAGCTGCACCATTTTACATTCCCACCAGCAATGTAGGAGGGTCCCAGTTTCTCTACATCCTCATTTTCTGTCTTCTTGATTATGGCCATCCTCATAGATGTGAAGGAGAATCGATTGTGATTTTCATTTTATTTCCCTAATGACTAATAATCTTGCATTTTAATTATGATATGTCTTGGTGTGGGCCTCTTGGGGTTCATCTTGTTTGGGACTTGGCACGTCCTGGACTTGTATGATTATTTCCTTCACCAGGTTAGGGAAATTTTCTCTCATTATTTTTTTTACATACGTTTTCGATTCCTTGCTCTCTCTCTTCTCCTGGCACCTCCATGATGTGAATGTTGGTATGCTTGAAGTTGTCCCAGAGGCTCCTTACACTGTTCTCATTTTGGGGAGGAGGAGTATTCTTTCCCTTTTTGCTGGTCTGATTGGGTGTTTTGTGCTCCCTTATCTTTCTAATCTCTGAATGGATCCTCTGCTTCATCTATTCCACTGTTGATTCCCTGTAATGTAGTCTTTATTTCAGTTAATGTGTCTTCATTTCTGACTGGTTCTTATTTATGTTTTCTAGTTCTGTTTTTATGTTTCCTAGCTCTTTGTTGAAGTTCTGAGTTCAACTGCTCTTCCCGTGAGTTCACTGATCATCCTTATAACCAGTGTTTTGAACTCCGCATCTAGTAGATTGCTTGTCTCCATTTTGTTTATTTCTTTTTCTGGAGGTTTGTTCTGTTCTTTCATTTGGGACATGTTTCTTTGCCTGCTCACTTTGGCAGCCTCTCTTTGTTTCTAGGTAGAGTTTCTATGTCTCCTGGACTTGGTAGGTGTCCCACAGGCTCCAGAGGCATAGCTTCTCCGTTTCCCCAAGCTGGGCACTCCAGGTTTGCCACCTCCCGCCCCAACGTGGGCTGGTACACCCTCCTGTTGTAGTTGAGCCTTGATTGCCAACTGCTGTTGGCACATACAAGTCATGCCAAGGGCAGATGCTGCTTGTTTGAGAGATTTTAGGAAAGTCCAAAGCATGAGCCAGGACAGGACATTCATATGGAAAAGCCACTAAAAACATCTTGGGTGGGCCCACAAGCTGGTTAGGGTGGGGTCTCAGGGAATCACCAGGGCAGGGCAAACAGTGCAAGCCAGGTTGTTGGAGACTCATATGGTGCCTGCCTGTGGACTCTGCCTGGGAGTGAACTGCCCCTACCTCTCACCATGATGCCAGTCCCTCCCTGTCTGTCCCTGGTGCCTTTTGAGCTGCTGCCCCAGCACTGCAGCTTAGAACAAGGGAGTCTGCTGGTATTTACAGCCAGAAGTTATGGGGACTTCTCTCCTGGCACTGGAAGCCTGGGCTGGAGCCCTGGTTTGGGGCTGGGACCCCTTGCTCCTCAGGCAGGACCCTCACAGCTGAGATAGCCCTCCTGATTTTATCCACCACATGTGGGTGTGGGACCAGCCAGTTCCGTTCCTCGCCCCTTTCTAGTCTCAATGTGGCTTCTGTACGTCCTTAGTTATAGGACTTCTGTGCAGCTAAATTTCAGGCAGTTCTGAATGATGGTTGATCTGTAGTTCAGCTGTAATTTTGATGTGGTTGTGAGAGGATGCAAATACTGCATTTACCTACACTGCCATCGTACTACAGCCGATTTTAAAGGGAAAATACTATGTTTTAATAGTTGTGAGTGATCAGTGTATTAGTTTGTTTCAGTCATGTTTCCTCTCCTCAGTTCTGTACACCATTCTAAGTGTCAAGTTTAGCCAGTAAGTCATTCTTACTTAGATAACATGATTAGCTTTAATAATAAAAATGTATAAACTGCCCTGGCTGGTGTGGCTCAGTGGATTGAGTGCCAGCCTGCAAACCAAAGGGTTGCCAGTTTGATTCCCAGGCTAGGGCACATGCCTGGGTTGCGGGCCAGGTCCCCTGTAGAGGGCACGCAAGAGGGGCCACATATCTGATGTTTCTCTCCCTCTCTTTCTCCCTCCCTTCCCCTCTCTAAAAAATAAATAAAATCTTTAAAAAAGTATAAATTTAGGAACTTGTTAATTATACACCCTGATGTTTCATTTTATATATATATACATCCTGCTTTCAAAATAATTAAAGCTGTCTGTCTGGAGACTAAGAGGCATAGATCTTCAGGTGGCAGCTAGGAAGTCGGGCATGATTTGAGATGGGTATTTCACCAGTAAAGGATCAATTGGATTAAATTGGATTTGGATTAAAATCCTGCTTTGTGAGCTAGCCTTCTGTCAGAGTTAAAAATTGGCAAGTCAGTGACTTGTTCCCAACATTAATGCTCCCTACTTGGATATCAGGATGAAACCCTAAATCACTGATACACTAACACCTGGCTTGAGTTACCCACTATATAAGATACGATGAGAACACATTCCATGTCTTTTTTCTCAAATAAATAAGTTAGTCTTCAGCCATTTTCATTAATCACTAGAAATGGGTATACTCAGTCTAAAATCCTGAAAAATTTTAGGTGACTTGCAGGCAGAGGGGCAGTATATTTGTCTTACTTTCATTGTTGACCAAGATTAATATGTCACATTTTTGTGTTTTCTAAACAAATTAAAGCTGACAGCCAGAGGGTAAGAGTGGAGGAAGTGTGGCCTGGGAGAATTGAGAAGTAGCCGGGAAAAGTCAGCCCAAGGTGGAAAATTTGCTCTAGAAATTAAAACGAGCAGAAATTCAAATGCATGTCCACACGAGGCTGAAGCGCGTGAGTGGCGTGACGAAGGCTCTCCATTAACTCTGAACCAGCTGGCTTAGCTGGGAGCAGTGCCTGTGCACCAGTTAGGGTTGACAGTTTGTAACAGATACCAAAATTCTATTTTTATCACCACTAAACTCCTTTTTTAAAATCGGTTTTGCATTCATATAGTTAAAAAAATTGGTTGTCATATAAGCTTCTTATGGAAAAAATGTATCTCCTTGACCAAACCTCCCACCCCTTTTTCCTGTTTCCCACACAACCACTCGCAATGTATTTAGCTGGTCCTTCTGATATTTACCTTCTTATATCAAGCTTAAATTGCCACCTATAATTTCCCACCTATTTTAACACTCATCTCCCACTACGCAGGATGAAGATTTAAGTCTTTTACCCCCATTATTGTCACCACACACACGTGCGTCTGAACCCTTCTCTCCCTCTGGGCACAACTCTGAAATTGATTATAGTACATTGAAATTTAGTTAGATCACTAATCAGTGATATTATACACACACACATTATTATACACACACACATTATTATACACACACACACAGTTCTCAGTTAAGCTGTGCTCTATGCCTTTACCACTTTTCCTTTTTTATACATTTTTTTACCTCTCTGCATAGTTACCATTTTAAATTTTGCTTACCGCCCCCCGCCCCCCCCCCACTCCACCCCTGTCTCTCCCAATGAGTAAGTCTCAACATATTAGCACTGTCCAATCGTAATCTCTTCCTGAAGACTTTTCTCCTGGTGGCTTTCTGGGGCCTGCAGTATAGTAGTTACCTTGGAATCTCCCTTTGCTGTCATCCAGTGGAATTCCTTCAGCTCTCCTGTGTTGGATCACCTGCTCCCTGAATTCAATGTTTTTCTTACTTTAAAAATTTTTTTTTCATCCTGGCCAGGTGGCTTAGTTGGTTGGAGCATTGTCCCATGCATCAAAAGTTTGTGGGTTCAATTCCCGATCCAGGCACACACCTAAGTTGTGGGTTTGATCCCTGGTTGGGGTGCATATGGGAGGCAACTGATCGATATTTCTCTCTCACTCTTCCTCTCTAAAATCAATAAACATATCCTCAGGTGAGGATAAAAATGTTTTTTCAAGTAGGGCTCACCATATCTCCACTAATTTACTAAGAAAGAATATATGGGGAGAATAGTTTCTAAGATCTACATATCTGAAAATCTCTACCTTCATAATTTATGGATAGTTTGGCTAGATATAAAAGTCTATACTGGACATAATTTTCCCTCTGAGTTTTGAGTGCATTCTTTCATTGTATTCTAACTTCTGATATTATTGCTGAGAAATCCATTATAATCTGATTCTTAATTTTCTGGAATGAAACTTCTCATTTGCTTTGGTGCCAGCCTGTTTTTCATACATTTGTTCTCTGGACACTTGGGTAGGGAGATATGGCTGGGAGGTTTTCTTGAGGAACCCCATGTCAGAAACTTTAAATCTTTTCCCTCCTCTTGGTTACCTCTTGGTTACATACTGCAGTGGAGACACTTCCAGTTTCCTGCCTGGAGGGTACTTTTCTAGATGCCAGGATTCTTTTATTTTTTTAAAGATATATTTCTTTTTTAGAGAGGGGAAGGGAGAAAGAGAGGGAGAGAAACATCAATATGTGGTTGCCTTTTGCGTGCCCCCTACCAAGGACCTGGCCTGCAACCCAGGAATGTGCCCTAGACTGGGAATTGAACAGGTGACCCTTTGGTCTGCAGGCTGGCTCTCAATCCACTGAGCCACACCAGCCAGGGCTAGATGCCAGGATTCTTGAGATAATTAGAAGACTGAGGGTCTCAGCATTCTGTGTGTAAGCTTCCCTCTTTTCAGTAGGAAACCCAAGCCCTCAACTCTGATTAATGAAGGATCAGTTCTTCTATTTTAGCATTTTCTAGTTCTGTTTTTTTAAACTTCACCTAAGGATATGTTTATTGATTTTAGAGAGAGAGGAAAGGACAGGGGAGAGAGAGAGAGAGAGAACACTGATGTGAGAGAGAAACATTGAGTGGTTGCCTCCCCTACACACGCCTACCTGCGATCGAACCCATGACCTAGGTATGTGCCCTGACCGGGTTTCGAACCCTCAACCTCTTGGTGTATGGGATGATGCTACAACTATCTGAGCCACCTGGCCAGGGCTCTTCTAGTCTTTCCTAAAGATACCCCACCTTCATTCCTACATCCAGAGATACCTGTTGTCACCGACTCCTGAGCCTTTTGGGTCCCATAGTGCGAGTTACGTCTTAGCTCTGTGAGCTTCAGATCCAGACTTTTTGGTCTGCCAAGTCAGTTCCTACTCACATCTATGCTTCTCAAATCTTACCATTATTTTTTTCTCCCTTTCTTTTTGTTCTTGTGGGAATATAGATCTTTAAAAGTTATTTTGGTCGGGTTTGGGATGGGAGAGAAACAAGACTTGGTTTCATTTGTATTGGGATAGCTTTCATGTGATTACCGTGTTTTGCCGTGTATAATGTGTACTCTTTTCCCCAAATTTTTGAGGGAAAAATAAAGATAAACATTATACATGGGTATGATAATTACATAACATAGGTATAGTAACCCCGTGTGTTATGCGCACAAAACCATGGGTGCACGTTATACAAGGAAGCATATTACACACGGCAAAATACGGTGTGCGTCAGTGAAAGAACGTTGCTGCGTTGGCTTGTCTGGGGGTTTGTAAACTTAGATGGGTCCAGAAAGGAAAAGCGTTTTCTTAGGACACACGCACTTATGTAACACACAAGCATGCATGCGTGTGCCCACACAAAAACACAGATTTTAAAAATGCTTCTTTTTATGTCACTGACATAAAAAGAGGTGGTGTTTTTCAGTCTCCAGGATGTTATGCCTTTTACCTCTGTACGCATTCATCTCTTACATCAGTTCTAGCCAATTTTAGGATGAAAGCCAAACCAAAGTTAATACATCGACTGCAAGAGATTTTGTGCACCCCTGGTCCTTTATCCAAATTTTGAACAATGTTCTTTTTGGTGCTTCTGCCATTGCTTTTTCTCCTGAAGCCAAAGAGAAAGTAATTTTTCTATATTCTGTAATTTTTTAGAGTTTCAGATTTTGAAAAGAAAGCCAATGATCGTTCTGAGATTGAGACCCAGACAGAGGGGAGCACAGAAAAAGAGAAAGAAGAGGAGAAAGACACAGAAACTGTGGGTACTAAGATCGTAAGATTGCTCTCACCCATGATGACATGAGTAGTATAGAACCTGGAGTCGAGCCTTGTGATGTGTTATTAGCTTTAGAGATACAGAAATAATTTTAACGTTGAGCATTTTCTTTTTCTCCTATTGTCCTGATTTGAATTTCATTCATTGTAAATTGCAGTGAGATGTATTCCTGTCCCTCGTGATTTTAGGAAATCACTCTTCTACCTCTTCTCGACTACTTTCCTCTCCTAACGTGTTAAGTGAACAGGCCTGCCTATGAGATCATTTGAGGATGTGGCTCAGAAACTTGAGTACAAGTCAAAGGTCTTGGCTCTATCCCAGCACTGGTCTGAAAAAAAGTAGTTTCAGTGAGAAAGGCTCCTGCTTATACAGTCGCTGTTTCGTGGCAGCTCCCTGGCTGTCTGGGAGTCTGCAAAGCGTCTGCACCCAGGGAAGGCTGACGAAGCCAGGAAGCTGTAAGAGCCACAGCAGCCCATGCAAAACACATTTACGTAAGACACTTACTTTAGCTCATTCACTTATGTAACGAATGTATACTGAACGCCTACTATATGCCTTGTCCTGGACTAAAACCCCCCCTACTTTCTAGAGAATAGAGAACATTTAGAAAACTGAGTTGCAGAGACAACCTGTGAGTAATAGTACCCAGCTGACTAAAACTAATTCAACAAACCAATAATTGAGAAAGAAGTACTAAGAATTCCAAGGCACCGTAAAACTCACTGACAAAAATTCTAGAGCTGCCAGGAGAAAAGCGGTACAGCAAAAATAGCTGAGTAAACTAGAAGCATAAATCAGCCAGGAATATGAGTTTGAAGTGCTGTCTGGATGAATTAGATTGTACTTTGACACTGCTGTGACCTGTGATCCCCTGAACCACGATCAGGATTCATTTTTGTTATGATAACGTTATTGTCACGAGTGCATCCCAATTGACCCATTTAATGTTCTTTGAGGAAACAGTTGTAACCAAAACATTTTTTTCATGCAAGATATTTGGGACATTCATTGCGAAAGGTTGAATCAATTCACCAGTCAGTCTTAACTGGGACAATTCACACTGTTTCCTCCCAAAGAGGTGCACTGAATCTCTGATGCGAATCCTGTGTGTGTGTTTGGGACTTCCTGTATGACAGGTTGGAAGTGAAGTGGAAGCCTTGAACCTTCAGGTGACAGCCTTGTTTAAGGAGCTTCAAGAGGCTCATGCGAAACTCAGTGAAGCTGAGCTAATGAAGAAGAGACTTCAAGAAAAGTAAGAATGAGAGATGAATTTTATCTTCCTTCAAAAGGTGTACATTTTTACAGAATGTGTAACTATATAAAAAACATAGTTTTGTTACTGTGTTGTGACTAAAAGAAACGCAGAGACCAAATTACAGTATGAATTCAGAAACCACTAATGTTCAGGTTAATGTACAGGTTAACATATAAACACAAAAGACTTGTAGTAATGGGGGAAGGGGGCCCTGGAGACTCTGAGTCGGCTGCTTGGGGGCATTAGGTAAGCAAACCAGTGCATGTGAGGACCTGTAAAAAGCAGTGAGCTGCATTTCCCATGACTTACACGAGCTGACCATGTTGATGTGAACAAATGTAAAAGAAAGCTGCAAAGAGCAAGAACTTGAGTGAGATTTATTTAGAAAAAAATTCTTTTTTTGTCCGTTATAAAGGCTAATACATGAATTGAGAATTTTGCATTTGCTGGCTTCTTGATATAAGAAGTTACTCTGAAATTTAGGAAAGCTAAGTTGATGTTGTTCTTTTGGCTTAGTTGGCAGACATTTCCAGCATAACAATACAAGTGTGTGTTTCCTTGGAGTTACACTTTCCAAGGCTGGTACAGCATGGCAATAACAGCTAAGGATTTTGGACAAACAGACCTAGGTTGAAATATGGACATACAACTTATTTTTGGTATTAGCCTTGGGGAAGTTATTTTATCTCTCTAGACTCAGTTTTATTATTTGTAAAATGAGTGTCATAATTCCTACATCATAAGGCTTTTAAGTGAGATGATGTTTAACGTGCTCGGCATTGATGCCTTGCACACAACTATCATTGGTTCATATTTACTATTACTATATTACAATTCTTCTTCTGATCTTTAAGAGGCTTTAGGGCACTTCCTTTCCCCTGTTGAATCTTTGTCAGAACTCATAGTCTTTGTGCTTAAAAGAACCCATCACTTTTTAAAATACAAAAGTTATACATAGATCACTATATGAGAGGTATCTTTAGCTAATCCCTACTTTGGTCTGTGACTAAATAACAAAAATGTATTTGTATGACTACTAAAAACAGTTATTCCAAGTGGGCAGTAGCTTGTGTGATTTTACATCTGTGCTTTATGTTAGGCATAAGGGTTCAGAAAAACGTAAATTATTTTTAACAAAAAGATGTGTGTTTTTAAAAATAATGTTTATTCAATGTATCGAGGCGACATTGGTTAATAGGATCACATAGGTTCTAAGAGCACGTTTCTGTGATACTAGATCTGTGTGTTGCACTGGGTGCCCGCCACCTGAAGCTGAACCATCGCTGTCCCTTTATGTTCCCTCAGCCCCTCCCACTGCCTTCCCTCTGGCAACCACCTTGCTGTCTGGTCCATGGGTTTCAGTCTTATTCCCACATAGGAGTGAAATCAGGGTTCTTAGCTTTTCTGACTGATTCACTGCACTTGGCGTAACATTCTCAAGGCGGTTCACCAGTACTACTTGCTTCTCCTAGTAAAGGAGCAAGGAGGATAAAATATTTGTATTGCTAAATCTTTGAAAAATGCTATCCTAAAATTCTTTGTGTTTGCTACATAATCTTGGGATTTGTTTTAAAAACCACTGAAAAAATGAAGGAGCACTGTTTATCCTCATCTTTTGATCTTTCTTAGATGTCAGGCCCTTGAAAGGAAAAATTCTGCAACCCCATCAGAGCTGAATGAAAAGCAAGAACTTATTTACACCAACAAGAAGTTAGAGCTGCAAGTGGAAAGCATGCGGTCGGAAATCAAAATGGAGCAGGCAAAAAGAGAAGATGAAAAGTGAGTCTGCCACGGCTGAAGGGCTGCTTGGCGGGAAGAAGCCAGAACAGCTCGTTCACACAGATTAGCATTAGGGTTTGAGAATACATTTAAATTTTTTCTTACTTATTTGAAGGAGCACGAGGAGACTTTTTGAAGTAGGTAAAATTTAAGTTTTATAACAAGACTATGAAAATTACTGGTAATCTTATTGTGACTTTTTGGAAAAAATTGTTTTGTTTGAGAGTAAGAAAATGCTTGTAGGTGGTGAAATGGTAAAGGTAGGAGAAAAGATTTTGCAACTTGTGTGTTGAGAAGAATGTTGGGAGACAAGACTGTAAGATTCTATGCTATTTTCCCTGAGATTCCATCCTCAGTTTCTTTGTTCAACAGGTCCAAATTAGCCATTCTACAGATGACACAGACCAAGCTCCTTGAAGAATACAGTAATGCACTGAAAACAGTTGAAGACCTAAAACGGAAAGAGGTACTCAGAAAAAAATTACTTTGATAGCCTAGTAAGGGACAGAGACTGTTGAACATTTTATATGGAAAGTAATTGTATTAATCTTTAATTAGGTCTGGTTCCAAAGGTTTCAGTTTATAATAGATTTCTTGGTGTCTAAGAGCTTATAATTTCTGATATTCCATGTATGTATGGGCATACCTCAGAGATAAGTGTGGGTTCATCCAGATCACTGCAATCAAGCTAGTCCCTTGAATTTTTTGGTTTCTGAGGGTATATGTTATGTTTACACTATACTATAGTTTATTAAATGTGCAATAGTATTATGTCTAAAAAATGTACAGACCTTAATTTAAAAAATAGTTCATTGCTAAAAAATGCTAACCACCACCTGAGCCTTTAGCAAGTTGTAATCTCTTTGCTGGTGGAGGGTCTGCAAGCACAATAAAAGCAAAGTGCAATAAAATGAGGTATGTCTGTATAACGTGCTTTGTGTTCAAAGGTGGTGCTAATGTCCTACTCTCAGGGAGTAAACCTGTAGCATTTCTCACAGTGGGTGGGTTTGAAAGAGACCTAAGAGCGTGGGCTCCTCGTGAGTAGTGCAGAGTGAGTTGAGGGCTGGGGCTGGAGAGGCCGTCTACTGCATGGAACCCTTACTAGTTTGCCTGCTGCCAGTGAACCTGAGAGCCTGGACTTACCTGGCTGCAGCTTAAATTAGGATTAATGCCCAGCAGGGTACGATAATTTTAACACCATGGATAGATAGGTGAGGTGATTAATGTGTTAATTAACCTGATGGGAGGAATCCTTTCACAATGTGTACATGTATCAAATCATCCCGTATATCTTACAATTTTGTTTGTCAATTTTACCTAATAAAGCTGGAATAAATAAAAGTGATAGAAGCTTTGAATTATAGAAGGGGTCTTTTGTTGTTTATTTTTTAATAGGTTGTATTTAATTGAAACATTTTTCTTCTTTTCTACTGACTTCACAAAGAAAGAGTAACATGAGTGAAAAAGTAGCAATATTAGCAAGTTACAACCTCACTGAGACCTGGGGTAGTTATAATTTTCCTTATTTTACTGTTTTCTTTTTTTAAAATTATTGTTTCAAATTAGAAAATTATTATTTGCAAGACAAAAGTTAAATGAATACAACCTTCCAAGTACCATTGCCAAGGAACAAAACAGCTTAGAGCCAATCGTTAAAAAAAAGTGACCTAATATTTTACTAAAATAGATTGAATTATTTGAAAACCATTTCTAGAATAAACTTGTCTCTTTCAGTCAGAAAAAGTGGACAAGGTGGTGCTGCAGGAACTACATGAAAAACTGGAACTGGCAGAGAAGGCACTGGCTGCCAAGCAGCTTCAGATGGATGAGATGAAGCAGACCATGGCCAAGCAGGAGGAGGACCTGGAGACTATGGCAGTTCTTAGGGCGCAGGTACTTTCTGAAACATGAGCTGAGTGAAGCCAACCCTACTTGTATTCTCAAGTGGGAAAGTCATGGTGTTTCAAATATGCTTTTTGATTTTATATTATTTCCATCAGTATGTTTTTAAAAACTTTTTAATTGAAGAATAACACATGTGGAACGTGCGCCAAACTTTTACGTGTATATGGCTCAAGGAAGTTACTCTTCTACATCTGATAGATAGTTGGGTTATTTCCAGTTTGCAGCATTATGATTAATGTTCCTGTGACATTTTTGTGCATGCCTCTTTGTTCGCCTGTGCATTCATTTCTGCTGGGTGTACACCGAGGAGTGGAATTGCGGGTTCAGAAAGTATGCGTCTACTGAGTTTTAATAGATAACATCAAGCAGTTTTCCACAGCGGTTGTACCAATTTTTGCTTCCATCAACAGAGCATTCCCTCTGTATTATCAGTATTCGTACTGGTATTATTAGTCATTTTTCCTCTAAGCATTCTCATGGGTATACAATGATATCTCACTTAATTTTCATTTCCTTGATGGCTAATAAGATTAA
>VMDR010004816.1:0-56629 GCA_007922815.1 Macrotus californicus
CGGCTCAATTAATTTCAAATAGGGTGTCTAGGTTTAAATGGAAAAACAGTACTCTGGATTCAACATTAAAATTTTTTCTATTCAAACTCTACACATTTAATACCTCCAAAGAAATCAGAAATAGGACTGAATATTAATTGTAGACAAAAAGCTAGTGTTTATCAATGTAAGAAACAAATTAGTTAGTAACCTGTGTCTTAAAAACAGCATGAGCTTTTTTAATTCAATATATGCTTGTTTTTAAACATTTTTCCTTATATTATATCTCACTAAATTGTGAACAAATGACTTACCAGCTCCCTATAATAATAACTGTAAACATTACTTAAAATGGCTCCTAATTTAGGTTATAGTTAATTTGCTTGACCTATCAACTACACTGGTGAAGCAGCAACACACAATTCCTTGAGGAATGTGAGCGGCAACGTATAAGGCACAAGTTTTATCTTTTCACTTACGGCTAATTTTAGAAGGTAACTTCCACCTTAGAAGGTGGGATTTAGAGCAAACATGAGTTAAAATCCATCTCAGGTGGATAGGTTGTTGGTGATCGGATCAGACTCAATGATTTAGTGTAGAACCTGAATCTCTAGTATGTGCCTTAGTGCTCACTGGGCCCGTTGGAATCCTACAAACCTGGCAAGCTTAAAAAATAAAAAAGAGAGACTTTAATGTCATTAGTAATTAAAAAGATAACATACTCTAGCTCAAATTCTAGCATCCTAGCTAAACATACATTGTGTGAGAACCCTCTTCCAAGTCAAAGGTGATTCCACTTAAGGCAAATTAATCGCCAGCCTCCAGATTTAATCACAACCTGTTGGTGGTATTAATACAGGAGGGTGTGGCTAAACATGACACATGCATACCTGTAATCTTGGGGATACTTTGAAATATCATTGATTTGCAGCTATTACCAGGGGTATAATGGAGTCTAAGGGCCCACTAGTTACATGGGCTTACTTTTGAGCCAGACCCTGGGTTCAGAATCAGCTTGTGCCATGTGGTAGCTGTACGCCTTGGGTGAAATACTTAACCTCTCTGAATCTTTTAGTCATGAGGATTAAGTAAACTAAATCATATAAAACTGTGCCTGACACAGAGATAGAGCAAATAAATATCGACTGTTACAGATATTTGCTGAGTCTTCACTTGGGGGGTAGTATAAGGGCCACCTTCAAAAAAGGGTGTAACTGATGATGGTACACACATCAAGCACTTAGCCCCAGCCTATATTCTAAACACTTCACATATAACAACTGGGTTAAGCTATGGTTCTTCTATTATTGTTCCACAACGTTCTACAAACTCAGTCTGTTCAGAGTTGGCTTTCTCTGCTTTTATGTGATTTCTTCCCTCTACAGAAATGCTTCTTAGACCCTGATGTCATGCACTGCTCCCAGGACTGCTAACAAATTGCTTTGAGACAGGTGACACTAAACAGCTAACAACCTGTATAGGCTTAGGTGTGAGAAAAACATACAAGATAGGCCCACTTCAGGAAGCCTTATGACCTCTGATGTTGAGCCCTACCTTGTGTCTAGGTTTTAGGATGGTGTGTAGGAGATCAGCTGGTACTATGTCCTCTTAGTCTCAAAAGACATTTGGCCTGGTTGGTGTGGCTCAGTGGACTGAGTGCCAGCCTGCGAACCAAAGGGTTGCCAGTTCAATTCACAGCAGGGCACATGCCTGGGTTGTGGACCAGGTCCTGAGTAAGGGGTATGCGAGAGGCAACCTACCACACATTGATGTTTCTCTCACTGTTTCTTCCTCCCTTCCTCTGTCTAAAAATAAATAACTAAAATCTTAAAAAAACAAAACAAAACAACATTTTGGTTTTACAAAGACCAAACCCATACTTTAAAGATTATTAAGCAGAACTCACATTAGTTCCAGTGTAACATTATTGAAAAGGGGGGTTAGAAATAGCAAAGTGTAGAATATAATTTTCTTGTTGTTTTTCAGAACATAAAATCTATATTCTGAAAACACAATCCTTCTATCATGCAAAATATTTCCTGGATATATGGTCACCTATGTCACATGTCAAATGTTTACCAAATGTTTCCTGGTATCACACATGTAAAAAAGCTACAAAATACCGAATGCATCCTAACGACTATCCCAAGGAGTATTAAATTATGTTTAACATTCAAAACAGACATACCACTTTTTTTTTTCTTCAAAAGCAACTACTACCAACATGCCAGGTCAATATTAAGAGTTAGCAGACTGAACTCTTTAGAAAGATGGAAAGTTAAACGTAGCAGAAGTGGCCTTTTTTTTCTGGTCTTCCCTCGTAAAGTTAATGTGTTTAATTTAAGATAAGGAAAATGAGTTACAGTGCAAGTATAATGCAGTCGACACTTAGATATAAAAACTGGATGTATGCTCCAAAAGTAATTCAACCCTGTAAATGTGTCGATCTCATACCTAATTACACAAAAATTTTAATAGCATCTTAATTTTCAAATGACAAATTACGTTGTACTCATTCCCTTTAACAACACCCTCATTAGAAGTCTTCTAAAGCCAAAATTAGGATGCACTGGGCATGATGCAGAAGCACTTGATTCCCATTCCAAGAAAAGCAACCATTTCATACTGCTAAGTCTAAAATGTACAACTTAACGTAATCGTGCACACACATTTATGTAGCTGGTTCCAATCCCCAGGACCTTATCAACTCCTTCATCAAACTTGCATATGGTCGCCATGTAAAAGCCTCTTGGTTGAATTAAATTCCATTTCTCTCCATGCCACTCCAGCAGTCAACTGCAACAGCACATGTGCCAAAGAAATCAGTGGTTTTCCTTACGCTCCCATTTTAAACGGGCACCCAGTTGCAATTAAATCTCTGCAACAAAAAAGTTCACCTGAGGCCATTCTTGGCATTTTAATAGAGGCCTAGCTTATTCTACCTGTCTCTATGGTCTTGCCTCAGCTATAATAGCATACCTCCAAAGAAGCTGGACGTGCCCCAAACACCAGCAAACCGGACCTGCTGCCAACTCTGCTTGTCACCCCGGGTAGGAAGCTCAACCTAACGAACCTGTGTACGTTTCCAGGGAAGAGGGGTGGTGGTGGGTGTGTGTAGGTGTGTGTGTGTTGGGGGGATGGGGACACGGATTACAAGAGAAGGTTGTTGAACACTTTCAACTTTTAACAAAAAGTTTTTTAAATAAGAAAAGCAAACCAAACCAAGACCCCCTCCCTTACCTGCACCTTTTCCAAATGCGAGAGCCTCCCACCCTCCTGGCGTGCACCTTTAGAGTTTAAGGTACCCGGGTCACCGAAGCTTCAGCTAGTTCTGGATTTTTAGAACTCCCCGCCCTCCAGGGGGAAACCAGAGGACGCCAGAGAGAGTCCGGCCCACCCCGCGGCTCCCGGGGACATCCCGCGCAGATCCACTATCCTCGGGCCAGCCCGAAGCTTCCATTCCCGCCCCTGAGAGGGAGAGGGGGTCACCTGAGGCCGCACGGGCAGCCAATAGGAAGTCCCCTCGGCCCCGAGAGCCACCGCGCTCTCTACACCCGCGCGACCCCCTGGAAGGGTCCCCACTCCCCAGCCCGCGCAGATGACCGCCGTCCCCGCTGGGAGGAGGGGCTGAACCACAGCGCCTTCTCTCCCCTCAGGATTACCTTGCAGCACGCAGCCGGCTTTGTGCTTCCCTCCCTCTTTCTCCGCGGCTGCGGGTGCTGCAGCGGCCGCCTGATCTGCTGCCGCCGCTTCTTAAGCGCCGCACGGCTCCAGAGGGGAGGGCAGACAAGGGGAGGGCAGAAGAGGGGGCGGGGGCGTGAGGAGGGAGGGACCTGGGCGCGGAGCCCTGTGTAGCAGGAAGCAGCGACACCTGAGTCGCCGAAGCCTCGCGCTCTCGTTCTGTTTTTAAAAATATAATTTAAACCCCACTCGGCTCCCTCCCGCCCCTCGTCCTGGCGACCGTTACGGACTGGCGGATCGCGCTCTGGCGTGACTGGCCTAGCGCCCCTGGAGCTTCCGCGGCCCCGCCCCTAGGCCCACAAGCATCCTTGGCTCCGCCCCCTATAGGCCCGCCTCTCGCAGCCCCCGCGCGCCCCTGGTCCCGCCCCTTGGGCTGCTGCGCTTCTTGGACCCGCCCCCCGGGAAATCACAGGGTGTCCCTTGCTCCGCCTCCTCAAGGCCACGCCCCTCTCGGCCCCTCGTGCTCCCCCGGAGCCTTGGCCCCGCCCCTTGTAGCCCCCTCCACGCTCTCTAGCACCAAATCAGTGAGACCGCGGTCCCCGGGGCCTCTGGGAGGGCTTGGCGCTGGCCGGCCGCTTGACACCTTTTCTGGCTACGCAGCTCCGATCCGCTGCGTCCCCTGAGGGTTGGAGGGGAAAACTATCCCGACGGAAACCCGACTACAAGGGGTGGAAGGACGCCTTGGGAATGTCGCCCGCCCTAACCCGAGCGAGACCCCCAGTTCCGGAGTCAGCCTCTGCTGGCCACACTGGTTGCTGGGTCTTCAGGGTTAGGTCACCGCTGAGGTTCAAGCTCCGCACGCCCCCCATTGGAGGCGCCTGGAGTTTTCTTCTGAGCACAGCTGCCAGTGGGGGCGGCTCTTCCCCCTTAGCTCCACCGAGGGGCAGGGCAGGGGCTCTCAATCCTACCCTTCGACCGGTTGAGGGTTTTCATCCCCACTTTCGCCCCTAGCCTTATGACTTTATGAGAGCTGACTTCTTGAAAGCGAAAAGTCGAGGCACTGCCAGCCTTCAAAATGAATCTGGGGCCTGGGAAACTTTGCAACGCGCAATTGCAGGGAGGTGGATCCATCCACAGGTGACACTGGGCCGCCCATCCCCGCTGCCCAGACACGTTTTTCGCTCCAACCTATTCTCCAAATAGACCTCCCAGCCACGCACACACCTTTCTCTGCCACCCACGACTCACACACCCCTCCCGCTGCACCCGTCCTCCACCGGCACGAATCCACTCCCAAGCACACCCCTCCAGGCGCCATTCTGGTTATTCATGGTCCCTTGGGTCAACCCAACCCTAACACACACAACAAACTTCATTCCCCACCCTCCATCTCTTCGTTTCCAAGGCACTGGCGACAGTCCATTGCATTTCCTTCCTCCTCTGCAGACTCTTCCCTCTCAAATACTTCACGCCTTCCCCTCATCTTCATCCCCCCTCCTCTAAAAATGTGCTAATTAAAATGTAGTTTCCTCTTCCTACGTATGAAGTGTGGAAAATGAATATTTGACACAAACTGTGCTTCATTTATCTTCATTTTTTCTTTTCACTGGGCTAAGGCTATAGAAATTTTAGTCTACCACCATCTCCCGTCTGCTCAAAATCTAACCATGCCTTTTGATTTTTAAATACCCCTAAGGGATCGTGGGGAAGGCTTCCTGGTTTGGGGGAGAAAATACTTAAAAAATGCTCAGCCTGTCATTTTTATTTGGCATTTAAAAATATCTGCAGTATTTGAGAGAGATATTGGGAGTGGCTGGATGTTTCCTTGTATTTAAAAAACAAAAAAATGAAAAGCTTTGCATGCATCAAGGTTAGCCTTTTTATGAATAGCAAAAAAAAAAAAGTATGTTAAGAGCACATATCAGACAATAGTCTATACTATACAGGGCATTTGCCAGTCACAAATCTAGACAGCCCCCCACCCCCATCAAAGGAAGGCAAATTAACACAACACATTTTAAGCATGTCTGATGAGCAATCTTTTCCATGATCATTCCCTTTCCCACAGTTTCTGTGCAAAATGGATAAAAGATCTGCTTACCCGCTGAGGAGCCAAGGTTTTCTTGTGTCCAGGGCAGTAGACGCGTGTGTCTTCTAGGTGTGGATTCTGCAATGCTGCACAGAAACCCGCTGCAGCCTCAGACCCGTGGTGGCAGCAGAGGCAGCCAGCAGCCAGTAGCCAGGAGCAGGAGCAGCAGCAGCAGCAGCAGCAGCAGCAGCTTCTCCCAATGCTGAGTAGTAAAGTGTGTGACTTAGTAGAGAGAGACTCCACAATTAGCATGAGGCGCTTGCTTATAAGAGAGGAGGCGGAATCTTTCTTAAAGGAATGGGTTTGGTTTTTCCTCCCTGCTATTGCTTCATAAGAAGCAGAAAGGGTGGAAGCAGAGAGGTTTTTTTGGACTGAATAAAGCAGTACAGCTGTGGGAGGTCAAGGTTAAAATTAACTGGGTGATCAGCGGGCCGGTTTAGTGTGAGTCAATGAAATGCTGGAAGCACTAGTTTTAAAGAGCCCTGCTAACTTCAGACACTGGGGTCCATGGCAAAAATAAAGCCATGTGCCTTGAAGCTGATTAGTATTTTCTGCTGATACTTACTATTCAATCATTGCACCCAAATGAAAACTATATAGAGGGAGGTTATTTAGTATTTAATACAAGAATGTGAAAAGAATAATAAGGTAAAAGCCATTTATGTAGTTGGAAGCATTTATGTGATTAGCAGGGGTCAAGCCCTACTAACACTTATAAGCATCCCTGGGATTTCAGTATCAGTATTAGAAAATATAGTATTGAAGAGGTTAATTTGTACTCATGTTATAAAAATCATAATATTATTTATAGAAAAACCCAAAATATGTAACATCTAAAATAATTTTAGAAAATAATAGCAGAGTACTATGCTATTTCACTCAGCAATTCAAAGCTCAGCAAAGTTAAACTCACAAGCAGATTAACTTTAAGTGCATGTGAATCTTCTATTTAAACTATTAAAATGTGTCCACACATGAGGAGTTTGAGAGACTACATTAAAACTTTGCATTTTATTTTTAATAATATTCCTCGATTTAAGCACTGAACATCTGTAATTTTTTTTCCTTCATAGGTAAATGAAGAGGTGTGGTCAATATGTGTAGAGAAAAATACAGAAAGTGTTCTGCAATTGGTTTTCTTTGCACAGCCTTTTTAATCCCTTGTGTGATACTAAGCAAGTGAGTAAAACTTTTTTGTTCCATAATTCCCTATTTTGTAAAATGGGGACAATGGATTAAAATTTTTCTTTAGCATTCCAAAATGCTATGATTTTTGGACATTTATATGTTTGTGTTTTTGTTATTTAATTCATGTATGCCTCACTCTAAATTACTTTTCGTGAAAACCTGTATTAAAAATAAATATTTTAAATGTATAACCAGGCTTGTTATTTATCACCATTCAGAATTATTTTGCTAATCAAATAATCATTTTTGTAAAGTGAATAAACTTAATTTTATCTGACTTATGATAAATTTTCCTGAGGCAGGATTCTACCATATGGCTAAAGATATTCTTACTGGAATACATAATGTATGTTCAATAGCAATGACAACATTTAAAAACTGGAGCATTCTCAGGTGGTAGAGTTGAAATGGAGTTTAGAGCTCACTGACTCTAACCCTGTAACGACACCAGCGCAAAAACTGGAAACAACGGAGAAGCAAGATGGAGACAGAGTAGGGACGGAGGTGGGACTGACTCTGAGTCTTTAGTCTTCACACACAAGGCAAATACACAACGCACATGTACATGGCACACTGTCTCACATACCCACTGGGGCTGAGAGGACCTGTCACCACAACAAAAAAAGTAGTTTCACTCAATGACACTCTTTGTATACACGTAGTATAAACTAGAGAAATACATCAAGCATACTTATCATGTGTGTAAACTCTAATGCAAATTTTGCCTTCTGGTTTATGCTAGAAATTTAAAAAAAATTGTCCAGGGAAATTTTTTTGCATATTTGTTTTTTTTTTTATAGTGACCTCCAAGGAAACTTACAACACTCATTAGCAAATTCTTGCTTATGTTCTACCGGAATGAAAGGGCCTTCAACTCTTGTCAGTTTCCTTATGCCCGTGGGTGCCTCTGTCTCCTTTTGTCCACATGCCTCCCAAGAGAAAAAGTTCATTTTGGAGCCAAGCAGGGGAAAGTATTTTAGAGAATTAAGGCTGGCCTTCAGAGATGCTTTTTGGAAGTTACTTTTTGGGCTAGATACTAATATTTTCTCTTAAATCCTGATCTGGCATTCCTGATAAGGAAGCTGGACCTAACCTAAGCCCACTCTCTCTGGTTTCAAGGGGGTGTTACAGTTAAAGTCTGTGTTATGTTAGATGACAGACAATTTTGTGTTTTGTGTACTTGGCAGGACAATCTTATTGCCTTGATTTTTAATTATTTATTTATTTATTTAATCTTCACACAAGGACATTTCTTCATTGCTTTTAGAGAGAGAGAAACATCGATGTGAGAGATAAACATCAATTGGTCACCTCCTATAAGTGCCCCATCTGGGGACCGAAGCTGCGACCTTAGGGTATATGTGCTGACAGGGAATCCAACCTGCAACTTTTCATTACTTACGATGCTCCAACCACCTGAGCCACACTGGCAGGGCTCACTTTGATTTTTTTTTTAAATGCCCCCAATAAGAAGAGGATTGAAGGAAATCAGTCACTCACTTTCTTCATTTGTTTTTGTTTATCTTGCTTTTCTGCAAGGAAGGCATTTTATTTTATCTACCAGGTGATAATGGCAAATGACTATAATGGCAGTTGTCTGTATAATTTAAAGCAAACCCCTCAAATTAAATGCATTTCTTGGTAAACTCCCAAAAGTGCTAACTAAGCACAGTCTCTTATATAAAGACACTTAATAGATACTTTAAAAATTGAATACACAAATTAATGAGTGAATAGCTCCCAAAATATCTAGAAACTGATTACAAAGTGTTTTTGTTTGTTTGTAATTTGCATTGTCTGAAACCACTGATTCTATTCCCCACCTCCCTTTTCTAACACAGTCATGATCTAAGAGAAACAATCTCCTTTCTGTAGAGCTCTTTAGGCTTGCCTGATTTGTATTCTCCAATTAAATTGGAGCCACAAATCTCCACGTGAACTCTGGGTAGATCAAACAGTAGCAGACACACTCTCTGCCAAGAAAACACGGGCTTACGTTTCAAAATTCTGGTGCTGTAGTTCTAGCTGTTACCCCAACTGATGGTGTGATCTCAGACAACTTTCTTGACATGCTTGTGACTCAGTTTAGCCATCTTTGAAGTGGTGATGGTGGATAGAAGAACTGCTATACCTACTTCATAGGGTTGTTGTGAAGTTCATGTGACATAATAAATGTGAACATGCTTTGAAATTTTCAAAGCACTATGTAAATATGAGGTATTATTATAGGCAGATGTACTTAAAACCAAATATCTAGTTCAAGGGACTTTACCCTAAACAACCTGTTTTACTACTTACTGTTTCAGAAAGCAAACAGGCTTATCTCTCTCCTTGTGTGCGTGCACACACACACACACACACACACACACACACACACCTGCTGCTCCCAATTTAACAACTTCCCAGTTCTGAAGCTTTCCTCTTGTCTGGGAAACATACATCTGCAGTTGAATATGAAAAGCTAAGAACTCACAGAATGAACACACCCTCTCCCTTCCCCCAACTTTCCTTTTTTAATGCTCTCAGAAAAGTCAAGTCAATGAAGCACAACAGGATTTTCATACTGCGTAATGTCATGTATTTAATCAGTGGGGTTAGATGAGCCACTCATTTGAGACTTGGCCATGCCACATACATTTTGATCACCCTTTTATGCCAAGCCCATCTGGAAAGTTCTTGGGGAACAGAGCAGGAAGGACCGACGGGGAACTCATGCTAATGAGTTCTCCATTCCCTAAGGAGACATAATCAGGGCAACACTCAAAGATTCATCAACACATTTTATTAGCACTTTGCGACCTATATGGTTTATTTTAAAGAAATTACCTCAGCTAAATATCAGACAGGTCCTTATACAACTGCTTAAGTAATCAGGCCTGATAACTTCTGTAACATTAATGAATTATCACCCTCAGGGTTCTCCTTTTTTTTTTTAAGGTATTTATCCTTGGTTATTCATTTTCGATTTGGGGAGCCTTTTAAAGTCATCACAGCTAATAAAAAATTTCTAATAAGTAAACAACTAGTAAATAAATAATTGCTATAAATAAGATAGTCCAAATGAGAGGCCTACTCATAGGTAGGACATAAAAACATACAAAATCAATTGAAGTGATCTGTTTCTGTGTAGATTACACAGAATACAAAGTGAGTACAAAGCATGTGATTGCTATGTAAATCCTCAAATATGTCAGTTTACCTATGTATCTTTTCATCATATAATCATATGCCTTAAGATTTCAACTAGTTTTTAATACATACACACACACACACACACTCACATCTGAATTACGTGATTTTAAAACTGAATGTTTTAATTCTTAGCACGCTATTTCTAGAATGTGATCAGGAACTGTCTGCAACAGAAATACTTGTAATTTGCATTGCCTAAAACAATTAACTCCATTCTCTACCTAATTTTTCATGATTTAGCAATTTCCTAAAATGCTGATTCCTGGGCCTTATCCTTAAATTACAATCTTTTTGGATGGGCCCTTGGATTGAGGGTTTTTTAAAGTACCCCAAGTGATTCTTTTGTACAGCAAAATTTGGGCACTGGTATCCTATAGAAACAATGCAATGCGTGTAGAATCTCAGAGACACAATGAGTGAAATGTAGGTGGGTTCATTTTCATTATGTGAGAGGGATTCAGAGAAGAGATTAACTTTGGCTCCAGCATGTCTCTGGGGTAATCTTGGGCAAGATGCTCACCTCTCTAAGTCCTACCATTCTCATCTGTAAAATAATACCTGCTTGTGTTGTTGTGAGGGTTAAATGCCATGTGGGGAGCTTCTACTCTGATGCCTGACACATAATGGAACTTAAGTATATGTTCATTCCCTTTCTCCTTGTTCAAAAATTAGTTTCCAGGTGCATTCATCTTATCTAGTGTCCTTAGTGTGCTTGGTAGGGACATTTGAACTCATAACTTAATGATAGCTAGTATTTTTAGTTCTTATACTATGCCAGTACTGAACACTTTATATGCATTATTTTATTTCATACCTGCAATAACCCTTAAAGATAGGAAGTATTATTTTCATTTTAGAGATGAAGGAACTGAGGCTTAGAGAGGATAAGTAACTTGCCAGGATTTCAGAGCAAAAAATTAGTAGAGCTGGGATTCAACCCTGGCTTTCTGACTCCAGAGCCTAACTGTTCATTATGCTGTGTGTTTTGTATATTCTCTAAGTGCTTAGATTCCGACATACGAGCCAGTCCCTTGGAAGGAATTAGCAACTGCAAAAGTGGAGTATACAAACATGCCAGATAGACAGACAAATGAATACCATCATTTCCCTATTTTTGAAGCCTTTTAAGTTGCCTGAAACAGAATGTGGCATGTAGTAGGTGTTCAAAATATTTATTGGATGAATGGAAGGCAGAGCTTTCACCAGCAGACTGTTTAAGCAGCTGATATATCTAAAACCACGCTCTAAATTATAAGCCAAATTGGTCTGACTTTTCAGATCAGTTTATAATCTGACATAATGCAAGTCATGAAATTTCAGGGCTATAGATCATCGTTTTATTTGCAACAAATAGTTCTTGAGTACTTGCTGTAAATTATGAACTAGTCTGGCACAGGGAAGATTAAAAAACAAAACAAAACAACCTTACAACATAGCCTGTGCCCTAAACATCTAGTTGGGAAATAAAACACAAATGTATGAAGCAATTGGATTGCAAAATCACCACATAGGAGATAATTAATGTGAAACTCCTAGCAAATGGTAAATGTTCAATATATGCCTGCTTTACTATCAATATTTTCTATTGTAATAATTATTAAGACATAATTCTTACAGTTTTATTAACAATAAGAAGATACAATTGTTGTTATAGTTACTATTTAATGAGTGATTATGTGTTAAGCATTGTGCTTGGCATTATATACATGGTATATTTAATAATCTTATCAATTCTGTTAAATCAGAATCATTACTACTATTTTTCAAATGAAGAAACTAAGGCTCAGATAGGTTAAATAACTTGCCCAAGGCATGCATTTAACAAGTACACCAGTGTCAAGCTAAAGAGTATTTATAAAGAGTTTAAAAGCAGTTGGGGAAGAGAGGTCATTTTTTGCTGGAGGAAACAGGGACAACATCTCTGAGTAGGAAAAGCAAAACTGTGCTGGGAAAAAGGTGGAGGAGAATGGCCTTTGATAATGGAGGTGGCAGGAACAACATATGTACTTGTTTTGTGAGACAGGTCCCCCAGCACTTTGCTCAGGGCCATGCTTATGGTGAATGCACAACCTAGGCCTCTTCACTGAACAGAGACTGAAAAGTATGAGGTGTGTTGGTAGAACAAGTAAACCTGTTTGCCTGGAATGAAGAGTTTGTATAGGGCAAAGTTAGAATTTATGTAGTCTCCAAACTCACACCCCTGAAAACTCAGCCTTCATTTTCTGATGGTCTGTTCAGGTAGCACCATCTCCAGTTACTTTCCATTAATTCACTCACTTATGTTCATTCATTGAGACAACAGTATTTATTGAACTGCTACTATGTGCCAGCCACTGTTCTGCATGCTAGGGATAGCCCAGTGAAAAAAACAGACAAAAAATCCTTACACTCATGAAGCTTTTATTGTACTGGGAAAACACAGATGTTCACATATAAACCAATTAATAAATAAAGTTATTTCAGAGGCTAAGGGCTATGAAGAAACAGACCATTGAAAATGATTAGAGTGGGGGTGGGGTGCTATAGTTAGGGTGGATGAAGAAGGCCTCTTTGAGGAGGCAACATTTGAACTAAGAAGACCCGAATGATCCCAAGTTATCAGCTGGAGAGAAAAGCAAGTTCAAAGGTCATGAGGCAGAAACGCTTGACAGTTGAGCACTGTAAGCAGGAGACAGGGTGGCCCCAGATTAGGCCAGAGAGCTGGACAAAGACTAGAGCATATAGCAGATCAGGGGGAGAGTTTGACTTTTGGGAGATTTTAAGCAAGGAGGGGATGGGGTCTTGTTTACACTTTTCAAATTTTGCTCTCACTGCTGTGTGAAGAATGGACTCTAGAGAGATGTGATTAGGGACAAGGAAGCTAGTTAGGAAGCCACTGAAGTCATCCATACAAGAAGAAATGGGGTCTTGCTGTAGGCTTTGGAAATGAGGCGTGATCAGACTTGGTGTATATTTTGGAGGTAGAGCTGACATGACTTGCTGATGGAATGTAGGTGGGGTAGGGGGTGGAGGGGAGGGATGATAAAGAAAAAAAAAGAGGAATCAATCCAGAATGATCTGCAGGCCTTTGGCTTGAGCATGTGGGGGGATGGGGCACAATGATCTGAGACAGAGAAGACTTGAGAAGAAATAATATGACAGGTAAAAGTGAACACTGCTGTTTGGTCATGTTAAGCTTGAGATCACCCTCTTCTCTTCAGAGTACTTATTCCACTCTATAATTGTCTTGTTCATTGTTAATTTCCTCCCCATAAGAACTTTCAAAAGGGCAAGAAATTTGTTTAGAGTGTTCGTGGTTGTATCCCTAGAGCCTAGAACACTAGCTGACACAGAGTGTCTGCTCCATTAATATTAGGATTTGTTGAGTCTGTTTCAGTGATTCTCACACTTAGTGTGTATACCAAAACTACCTGGGCAGCTCATTAAAGTTTACAATCAACCCTCACCTTAAGCCTTCCCCACCAGGACTTTGCTTCCGTAGGTGTGGGGATTGGACTCAGGAAACTGCATATTTACCCAGCACTGTAGACGGGCAGTGGTCTGCCTTCTAAACCAGTGGTTTAGATGTATTAGTGTTCATTCAAATATTTACCTTAGAAACCACATTTCAGCACCATACCTAAAGGCTACAAAGTATGGCTTTAAGAATTAATGCTATTTTCAAATACAGTGTTGATTTGAAAGATTTTGAGAGAAAACCATTCAAAGAATCCTGGGGTTCTTTCTATCTCATTTGACATATATGCCATCGTTGGGGACCAGGAAAGGGCCTCTTAGAAGGGCACTTCATGTGGAGAAAGATGGCTACCTAAGCGTTGGGACAGTCCTCTTCATTTACCACATCTTCGGCTGTGTGCCCCACACCCTTACAGGTCTGTGAAATTCCTTTACTTGGTGATATTAGTAAGAGAATGTTTTTGTTTGCATAGCATCTGTTCCCTTTCCCAGTAAGAATGCTTCCTAACCAAGGGGGAGGCTGGGAGCAGGGGAGGGGGGTGGGATTGGCTGGGGTGGGGGGAGAGTGATGGGGGGAAAATTCAAACTGTAATTGAACAACAATAAAGTAATTTAAAAAAAAAAAAAAGAATGCTTCCGTATTCCTTTGTGCAACCTCTTTTCACCCCATTGCTGCAGTCTTGATGCTCTGCCCTCCCTCTGGGTAAGGAGTTGGCACCAAAGTGGACCGACCAGATGTTCTTGCTCTGGCATTGGATTCTTGAGGAGAGTCACACAAAGACTAAGACGATCAGCATTATCTTGAGAGAGGTCCTTGAAAAGAATCTGATTGGATACTGCTACAGCAATCTCACAGGCTGACTCGGTCCCTGGTTTCCGATTCCTGATTCTCCAGTTTTTCCTTCAATTCTACCAGCCATGAGCCTTAGTCTTCCAATAAATTCCTGTCTTCATTGCTTGCAGTCTAATCTATGACACAGCAATTAAAATCCTTGCAATCCATAATTAGAGGTAAAGCTTTTAAAACAAACCCTTCCCAGGAGCAGGAACACATTGACCTATGTTTTCATGAGTGTCTGATAGCAGAACCTGCACAGCCCATTCTATCAGGCAGAGAAGACTGAAACAGGTCCACGGCTTGACATCAGTTGTACCACTGAGGTCAGGGGTAAAGGGATGGCTGAGGCCTGACACATAAATTTCACTTCACAAGTTTGCCCTGAGTTTACACATGAGATAAACACCTTGCTGGAAACTCTCAATACTTCTGTTACATAGTTTCTGCTTGGCTTTCCCAGCTCCTGAATGTCTATCTTCAGACTAAAACTCTCAGGATAAGCCTTTCCAAAGCAGGGCATAATTACTAGGACACATAAACCGAAGACATCAATTTATGAACATGAGAACTCATAGTATTAAATTTAGTTCTCATTTCCTTCTGTGGTCCCTAGGGGAAAATAAGAACATCCTGTCCTTTTAATCATTTGGGTTAAATCCTAGTCATTTGTCGACCTCTCCCCTCCCCCCCCTATTTAAAAAAAGATCAATAATTCTTTAAGACTCTAAGAAATTGACTTAATTCATGCCTTATAAGCAATATTCTTGGAATAATCTACATGTCTCACAACCTCATTCCTAGCGATTACTGAAATTAAGTCACGACAGATAGGGTGCTGAACTAAGTGTGCTGAGTATGAACCACACCCAGGCAGAGATAAGGAGCATGTCATAGTTTAACAGTAATAATAAAAGTGAAATCAATCACTTGCAGATTATATACAGTATAAATGAAAATCAAATGTTAAAATCAATCTAATTAATTTTTTATTTTTTATTTTTTTAAAAGATTTTATTTATTCATTTTTAGAAAGGAAAAGGGAGGGAGGGAGGGAGGGAGGGTGCGAGGAAGGGAGGGAAACACCAATGTGTGGTTGCCTCTTGCACACCCCCTACTGGGGACCTGGCCCACAGCCCAGGCATGTACCCTGACTGGGAATCAAACCAGTGACCCTTTGGTTTGCAGGCCTGTGCTCAATCCACTGAGCCATACCAGCCAGGACTAATTTTTTATTTTTAATAGTGGTTGCTATTTGTGAAAACTAAATATGACAAAAATCAAGATATAAATCTACATAAAGTTTGCATGGCAAATTGTTTCCATTTCAAGTAGGGGTGGGGATCACTCTTATCATTGAAACATAAAATAGTATTACTAACACTGGCTGAGCACTTACTATGTGCTAGATATTCTTCAAAGTGCTTTATAATGTAAATAATATATAATTTAATCTTTACAACCACCCTCTGAGTTATTGTCTTATTATGCTCGTTTAGAAACAAGGGAACCGAGCTGCTGATAAATTAAGTAATTTGCCTAAAGAGCTGGTAAATGGCAGAGGTTGGGTTTTGAGTCCCTATAATAAAATGACTCCAGAACCTGGGCTCTCAGCCTCTTCCCCTACCACCTTCCAACATTGTTTGACCATTAGTGAAACAGCCTGGTCTTTCCTTCTACCAGCATTTAGATATTTAAAACTACATTTTGAAAACCACCTGAGCCAGGGAATCAAAATAAACAGGCTTTCCAGAAGCCAAATTGTTTGGATGTTACTTGTTAACTAATCAATGAGCCTTTTCAGCACCCTTGACAGAAATTGGATATCAAGGTAGAACCCAGGTTAGCCAAAGTCACCAACATATGAGCAAAGGACCTCAAAATGGAAACGAAATGCTAGAAAGTCTACAATCTTGTATTCTAGTGGAAAGGTTAATAGAGGAGTCGCCATGATGCTTGGGTTCTGCACTAGTTACTGAACTTGAGCAAGTTATTTAATGATTCAGAACCTCTGTTTTCCTATCTGTAGACTGGGTGTGGGAGTCAAATTATATATTTGCAAACTTGGAAGGGGTCTTGGAGGTCATTTGGTCCTGCTTCTAATCCACCACAGGATTTTCATCTGCAATACTCCTGACAGATAACCAGTTACCCAACCTCCCACGAAAGGACATTTCTTACAACCTTATCCTCCTTATACTGAGCTAAGTTCTGCATCTCTGGACCTTCATTTGTTGGTCTTCCTTCTTTCCTATGAAGTTCTGAGTTGAACACTTGGATGGCAAAAGAGATAATACACTGCAGTGGAAAGAGCATCAGGTGAGCCTCAGTCTAGACCCCGTCTCAAGCACTTAACTAGCTGTGAAATCATGACCAAACAGCATTAGTTCTGTGAGGCTCAGTTTTGTTTTGTTTTTTTAAAAATCTATTTAATAGAGAAATTGCAGCCTACCCTGCAAGTTTGTTGGGAAAATTAGAAATAATTTTTATAAAATACCTCCAATAAAGAGTGCTTAATAAAAAGACTAAAAGGATTCTTTTTCTTAGAATATAACAAAGTCAATATTAGTTGGAGCCTGAGGAATTTAAGGCAGGATTTCAGGTTCTTGTTATTGTACAAAGGTTTGTCCTGAACTTTTCTTAACTTTTCCCTTTGTTCCAGCCCTAAATAAATAATCACTTCCTATATATTTTCCTTCCCAATAAATCCTCACCTTATTCTGCTTGTACTAAAAGACGAAGGGAGCTTGAACATGGACCTAATGAAGTTGTACATGAGTGTATGCTGACCAGTTAGGAAAAAGTTCACAGCAGAGGTGGAGCTTAATCTTTACTTTCAGGCCAGAGGGGCTTCTGACCTTTGCTACAAATAAATAATTTGCTTCTAAATAAAGGATTGTTCTAGTTGGAGCCAAAATGTGCACTGAAAGGAGAGCTGATAACAATACAGAGAACATGTTGATTTTAGTGGCGTGAAAGGAATCCTGTGAGTTTAGGAGGCAACTCAGAGCTGTGAGTCTTACAGTTGAAACCTTGTAGAAAGTTTCCTTAGAAATGGAATCTTCACAGTATCTCCTCTTGAAATGGGCTATCACTATCAAAAATTAAAAAGTGACTTTGTTAATCAAGAAAATACACTCAGCTCTGACTGGCATGGCTCAGCTGGTTGGGCACCATCCCATGAAGTGAAAGGCTGCCGGTTCGATTCCTGGTCCGGGCACATGCCTGGGTTGCAGATTCCGTCCCTGGTTGGGGCACATGTAATAGATGTTTCTCTCTTACATTGATGTTTCTCTCCCTCTTTTTCTCCCTCAACTTTCAGTTTCTCTAAAAATAAATAAATAAAGTTATAAAAGAAGAAAAAAGAAAATACACTTAAAAGAAGCTACCTACAGAAATCTTTGTATGAGCATTTAAACAGGATAGTGACAAAGATGTTCACTACCACAAAGATGTGGTTTCCCATAGCAAAGAAAAGAAATAGCAATCTAAATCAACAGGAGAATAGTAAAAACAATTACAATGAACCCATAGAATATTATGCACCCTTAATGAAAAATAACGTTGACATGGCATCTCATCCATAATGTATGGAAAAAAGTAGGTTGTAGAACAATATGCAAAAGGTAATGCCATACTTGTATGTATGTATGTAAGTATATTTGTGTGTGTGTGTGTGTGTGTGTGTGTGTGTGTGTGTATATATATACAATGTGTATGTGCATATAAATATAAATATGTTGTATGTATTTAGAAAAAGTTTGGAAATCTATGCATGAAACTGTTACTGTTTAACAGGACTTCATTCCAAGGAGTGGGAATAGGAGGGTGAAGGACACTTTGATCTTTTACTTTAAATCCTTACATATTTGAGTGGTTTTACATGTGTAAATATTATTTGTATAATATTTAAAATCAATGAAATAAGAATAGCTAAGTTCAGGAACATACATTTAAGCACTTAGTTACCTTTCCTTTAATTTCAGGGAGTCCACAATTGGAGAATACCTTTTCAAGAGAAATGGAAACAGTTCATCAGTTTCCCATGGCTAAAAAGAATCCCAGAATTGAAAGACCATCTCGTTTGATTCCCTAGAAATACACCACTTATCCGAGCTCTCAAGACCAGAGGGGAAACCAGAAGCTCTGGTATCACGGGGTCCCTTCATATGTCTCCACTACTTCAGATAGGGCAAAGTGTTCTGAGTGGAGTGTGGCTGTTTTGAGTGTTTTCCTTGAAAGAAGGTGAGATTTGGATATCAGATCATTTTCCACAAGCAACCTGATGTGAGCTGTTGGGGTTATTTACTGGTTACTATAAATGAAGCTCTGGGCCAGGAGCTTGCCTTCTAAAGCTCAGTACTGTAAACATCTGTCACCCAACATTTGCTTGATGCCAGTTCAACTGATTAAAGAGCGGTGCTGATGAGCACTTGGGTTTGATTTGCTCCAAGGGGCCAAACTGCCTCACATAAAATAATATCCTTCAACAACCAGACTGCTTCACCAATTCTTCACCAATAGCTGATTCCTTCTTGAAATCGTTCCACTAGTTGTAAGGAGTAGCAGAATAGCAGCAGCGACTGGCTACGATCATCTATTTGTTCATCCAGTTATTCATTTATTTCTCCATTCAACCGTCAGTAGTCAAACACAGAAGTAAATGGTCAGGCGGGAACCTTGGAGTCAGAAACACTTGACTTTGAATTCCTGGTCTGCCGTGCGCTGGTTGTAAAATCTTGGCAAGTTACATAGCCTATCAAGACTCTAGTCTTCATCTGCAACAGGGGAGCAGCAGTCAAAAGGTTGTGAGGGTTTTTAGAAGAATATTCGAAAAGCCTAGCACAATACCTGGCACATGGTACCCACTCAACCAAAGTTTACTATTACCATTTATGAGTTAGCATTCAAAAAATTTATTGAGCACTTATACTGTGTGTCAAGATTTGTGTCATATTCTGAAATTTTAGTATGGTCAGGATGTAATTCTTGCTTTTAAGAGGCTTTAAGTCTAGGCCAGACGTGAACACAGGGACTTCCTGAACTGGGATGGGGGAAAAAAATCACATCTTTATTTTTCACTAACCTCTAACTGAAATTTAACATTCCTTTAATTATTAATTTATACAACAAATCATAGAGGTATTTATAATATATGAGGTCTGTCCAGAAAAAGTCCAACCATTTTGTTAATATAACAAGAATGGTTTGTGGGACATTGATGTAACCTGGCAATCAAGGAGAGTGGATTGGAATGTGTATTCATGAACAATGATGACTTCACTGTACTAGTCAGTGGGGTCAGTAGATGCTGTTGAGTGAGCATGTGTACTGTGTGGCCATCACATTCAAAATGACAGAGCAAGTAGAGCAAAAAAATCTGCATCAGATTTTGCACTAAGCTTGAACATTCCTCCGCGGAAACTATTTGGGTGATTCAGAAAGCTGCAGCTATGGGCAACTGGTGATTGGCAGCTTCATCATGACAACGCACCCACTCATGTATCACGTCTGGTGCAGAGTGTTTTTGGTGAAAATCAAATCATGCAGGTGACTCAGCTCCTCTACAGCCCAGATTTGGTGCCCTGCAACTTCTGGCTTTTCCCAAAAATAAAATCATCTTTGAAAGGGAAGTGATTTCAGACCATCAATGAGATTCAGGAAAATACAGTGGGGCAGCTGATGGTGATTGGGAGAACTGTGTGAGGTCCCAAGGTGCCTACTTTGAAGGGGACTGAAGGGCCATTGTCCTATGTACAATGTTTCTTGTATCTTGTACCTTCTTCAATAAATGTCTCTATCTTTCATAGTACATGGATGGATACCTTCTGGACAGACCTTGTATGTCACTTTGTCACCAACAGAAATCAAGGACATTTTCAAAGAATATTGTAGCTTTACAGAGTTTTTGAAATTTCATTTATGCACATTATTACTTCAACATTATAATAGTAATTAGATCCACTGCTAGACCTGGGAATTGTGTTAATAAAGAAGCACATACATAACTATATCTCAAATTTTGCTTTCTATTTTGAAAACTACATATTAATTTATTTATTTTATATCCCTATCTATTTTATTTTATGCATTTAAAATCAGTGTTCTGAAATGAGTACATAACATATATTTCCCTGGTATGAGGATGTCCATCACAGCACTAGTCATTACAATGAAAAACTGAAAACAAACTACATATTCGTCAGTAGAAGAATGGGTAAATCGGTAGTGGTATATTCATGCAATAAGATGCTGCCAGCAATAAGAGTGAATAAACAACTTCTACATCCAGCAACATGGGTGAATCTCACAAACATAAGATTTAGAAAAAGGGACCAGACACGAAAGAGAACATACTGTATGATTCATATGAAGTTTAAGAACAGGTTAACAAATCTATGGAGTTAGAAGTCAGGATAGCATTTACCCTTTGGTGGGGTAGAGGCTGGGAGGGGGTGTTGCGGCTTCGGGTTGTTTGTTGATCTGAATGTTAGCGATGTGAAGATGTTCACTTTGTGCAAATTCATTGAGCTAGCATCCATCTATAATTCGTGCACTTAGAGTTGTTGTACTTTGGTAAAATTTTACTTTAAAAAGAAGGGTCCATAGGCTCCACCGGCCTGCCAAAGGGATTCATGGTACAGAATAGAAGAAGACTCTCTGGTCTAGATGGAGACACAAATTCAGAGAAATTACTATTTTACAATGTTTTATACACAGCCTGGATATTCTAGGCCAGTCCTGACCCCGGTCTTCTAACCTATGACCCTTTAAGTATAACTCATACTTTTCAGACCAAGAACCCTGTGAGTTTTTTTTAAACATTGAAAGTACGGTCACTGCAGCTATAGAAAAAGAATTACAAGTCCCATAAAAGCACAGACAACGGAACGATTAATTTTGCTGAGGGTGGTCAGAAAGAAATCTCAGGAGGAGGTGATATCTGAACAGAGCCTCAAAAGATAAGCTGACTTCCAGCTGAAGGGCTTCCTGTCACAGTGAGCGGCATCAGGAAAAGATAGGACGTGTGCTGCGTTTGCAGATCACTGAGTTATCTGGTTGGGTTGGATCCTGGGAAAAACGAATGAGGTTGAGAGGGGAAAAGGTAGGAGATGTGTGAAAGACGGTTTACCATGCTGGGGAAGCCAACAATGCTGTTTGTTTTTATCTTTTATTGAAGAATATACAGAGAAAAATGTGCCCAAAACATTGGTGCACAACTTGATGAATGTTCACAAACTAAACACACCTATTTTACTAGCACCCAGCTCAAGAAGAACAGCAGTAACTGCAGCCCAGAAGCCCCTTTCACAGTCCCTACCAATCACTACTGCTCCCCATCCCTGCCAGGAACTGCTATTCTGACTTCTTTTTTTTTCTTCTTTTAGCCATTTTATTGGGGTATGATTGGCATGGAAACAGCTATACCTACTTCATGTATACAGCTTCAGGAGTTTGGGGATAAAAATATCTTATGAATCCATCACCTCCATTCAGGCCATAAACATATCCATCACCTCCCAAAGTTTGCTCCTGCCTCCTTTATGATAATTCTCTTTCTTCCTGATAAGAAAATTTAACATAGGACATGCTCTCTTAGCAAATTTTAAGTATACAACACAGTATTGTTAGCTACGGGAGCTATGCTGTATAGGGGAGATCTGGAACTTACTTATCTTGCAGAACTGAAGCTTTGTCCCCTTTGGCTCTTGCCTCCCTGTGTCCCCCCTTTGACTGACAACCACCATTCTGCTCTACGCTTCAAGGAGTTTGGCTATTTTAGCTTCCACATATACATGAGGTCATGCAGTTTTTGTCTTTTCTGTGTCTGGCTTATTTCATTTAGCATAATGTTCTCCAGAACCATCCATGTCGTCACAAATGGTGGGATTTCCTCTTTCTTTTTTTAAGCCTGGAAAATATTCATATATATACACCACGTTTTTTTCTTTATCCATTCATCTGTTGATGGGCATTTAGGTTGTTTCCATATCTTGGTTATTGAGAAGAATGTTAAAATGAAATGGGAGTGCAGTTACTCTTCAAGAGTCTGATTTCAATTCTTTTGGACAAATACCAGAAGTGGAATTGCTGGATCATATGGTAGTCCTATTTTTAATTTTTTGAGGAACTGCCATGCTGTTTTTCACAGTAGCTGTACCAATTTACATTCCTATCAACAGCATATTAGGGTTCCCTTTTCTCTACATCCTTGCCAACTTAAAAAAAATATAGTCATCCTATAATTATAGCAGGTGTGAGGTGATGTCTCATTGTGGTTTTGATTTGTATTTCCTTTGTTGTCAGTGATGTTGAACACCTTTCACTGTACCTGTTTGTTGACCACTATAGTGACTTCTAACACCATAGACTGGTTTTGCTGGGTTTTGTGCTTTATTTAACATATGTACTCTCTTGTGTCTGGCTCTCTCACTCATGTTTGGTAAGTGAAACACAATGTCATTGCATGTTGTTGCAGATCATTGCCACCTAAGTTTTAGGCAGCGGAATGGTATGGCTGACCTCTGTGATAGCAAAACCACTCTAATGGCTTGGAGGAGGGGGCAGGGAGTGGAATGACAAGAGGTCTCAAGCAGGGAGCTAGAGCAATGTGTCGATGAAAAGTGATGAGGGCCTGACCCAGAGCCCAGGCAGTGGGAGTGAAGAAGAGGCGGACAGATCACAGTCACCCTGAGCTCTGGAGAAGCAATTCAAAACACATGCTCCATTTACAGTGTCCTTCAAGTGCAGAGGAGAGCACTTCACTGAGTGCTCAGAACCAGAGCAACATTAATTGATCACAGCATTAGTTTGGGTGCTTGTCAAGATTTAAATGAAACAAGCCACATCCCTCTAAGAGTCTATTGTCATAGATGACAGAAATGGGACAGATCACAACCCAACACAATGGGGACTAATGAAGGGTGTCCCCCAAGACTAATGACCTTAAGTAGTTATTGGAACAGTTTTACAGTTGAGTTATTTTTCTTAAATATTCTTGAGGTGTTTCAACAGAAAAATTAGAAAACAAAATCAGGGTTGAAGAGAAAACAGGAGTAGGGAAGAGTTGTAGCAGAAAGTTAGGAGGGATGAGGCTGCTAGGGCAGACAGCTGGGGAGATAGTTGGCAAAGCATGAAGTGAGAGCTACTCAGCACCCATCTTAATCCAATGCCTCTCAAGCTGAGGTATGCACACCCTTGGCACATGTCAAGAGGTACCTGAGTCACCTGATAAATATGGTGCATCTTTCTGGAGTGTTTATTTTTCCCTAGGGTTGAGGAGAAGGATGCCATTTATATGGAAGCAAACAATATGTTGTGCACCAAAATACAAATTTTATGTGAAGTTTTAAGATAAACCACAAGCCTTCAAGTAATTTTCTAGCCAAGTGCTTTGTCCTTCAGCCCCAGTGCCTCCCTTGCCATTAAGTGGAGTTCAGAGCAAATGTTTTGAGAAGCCTCATTTCTTTAGTCCTGACTCCCTGCTCCACTTATGATGCTGGGGCCTCCACTTGAATGGATGCACTACTCATTCAACAACACTGCTTCCTTCATTCACTCATTCATTCAATAATATAAAGTCAGGGTTCTAGGGCCTGAGAGATGGCCCTATATAATATAATAAACTCCTATATAATATAATAAACTCCAAAAAAGACTATGTCTTTAAAAAATTAGAGCCCCCTGAGCATTCGTCAAACCTTGCATATATTAGAAGTTCTATAAATATTTGTTGACTTGAAATGAAATGGGATCTTTGCAAAAACCCAAGGAGGAATAAGAAGAGAGTAAATAAAGGGGAAAAAGGGATGATGAGTGTATGTGAACTAACTCCTAGCCAGTATGAACTAAACTTGTTGTGTCATATCCATGAACAACTCTGAGATAGACTTCATGTCTATTTTATAGGCAAGAAAATGGAGAATGAATAAAGTAAGGTGTTTTAAGTAACATCACTAGTAAGTGACAGAGCACAGATTTAATCCCAGCTTTGTCAGATGCTCAGGTTCATGGAAATATCTATAGTAATATACATTGCGTGTACCCTTTGACCTGATAATTCTGCTAGCAATTTATTCTTGTGATATTGTGATTTATAATAAATACATATTTTAGTTTTTGTCAGTATCCGGCATGCAGCTCCTAAGACTCTTGGAATTTCCTAAATGATGATGATGATGATGATGATGATAGAGAGAGAGAGAGAGATGCCTTATTAGGTATCTTTCATTAGGGTGGGGACTGGTTGCCAGTGCAGCCAACCATGTGATCAGAGATCTGGAACTTTTGGTCACACCTCCTGACCTCTGAGGAGGGGAGAGGGGTTGAAGATTGAAGTCAACCTCCAGTGGCCAATGAATTAACCAATCATGCCTATGTAATGAAGCCTTCATAAAAACCCTAAAAGTAAGAGTTCAGAGAGGTCCTGCACTAATGAACACATGGAGGTTTGGGGAGAGTGGAACCCCAAAACTCTGTCATTTCCCTATACATGTCTTTGCATCCCTTCCATAAGGCTATTCCTGAGTTATATCCTTCTATAATAAATAGGTATCTAGTTAGTAAAATGTTTCTCTGAGTTCTGTAAGCTGCTCTAGCAAATTAATTCAACCCAACCAGGAAGCTGGAACCTCCAATCTGTAGATGGTCTGTCACAAGCCCAGGTGGTAACCGGGAATTGTGATGACACCTGAAGTGGTAGGAGGTCTTGTAGGACTGAGCCTTTAACCTGTGGGATCTGGTGTTATCTCCAGGTAGATAGTGTCAGAATTGAGTTGAATTGTAGCACGTCCAGCTGTTGTCAGAGAATTGCTTGGTGGTATGGGAAAACCACACCCACGTTTGTAAATTGGGTGCAGAATCCTTAATCCTGTAGATATACTCGAATAAGTGCTCAAGTTACACAGACAAGAGTGTTCATTTCAGTGCTGATTACAATCGCACTAGTAGCTGGAAATAACCTAAATATTTTTTTGTTGGTGAACTGGTTAAATAACTTAAGGAACACCCATAGTAGGAATCTATATTGATAGGGAAAACTGTTCAGACATATTATTAGTTGAAGGACAGGCTGTAAAACAGCATGCATTTTATTACATTTTGTCTTTTTAAAAACAAATGTATAAATCATAGAGGCATACATGTATAGGAACCAAAAATTCTGGAGGACTATGTACCCGACTTTAACAGAGATTACCTCTAGGGGGGTACTGAGAGGTCTGCTCAGGAGAGGATGAAGAGAGAAGTCTCTTTATTTTAACTTTACTTCCCTTTGAATTACGTGAAAATAAATTTTTAAACATGACTATGCATTTCTTTTATGATAAAAGGAAACGAGTTAATAAAATGAAATAAAAATAAAGCCTGAGCATTTTTTAAAATATACCACGAGGCACGGAGTAAGTAAGAGCCTCAAGAGGTAGGGAAGCTGCAGGAAGAGAGTTGAATAAAAGCAGAAGGAGCCCAGAGGCAAGAAAATCAAGGAAAAAGGAAATAGTGGTGTTAGTGACTCTCATGCCAAGGCTTTTATTTATTGGCTTAAACAAAAGAAATCTACTGTCTCACAGTTCTGGGGTCTGGAAATTCAAGATCATTTTCAGCAGTTGCAATTCCTTTAGGGCCATTAGAGAGCATCTGTTCTATGCCTCGCCCCTAGTTTCTGGTGGTTTGCTGGCTGTCATTAGTGCTTCTTGGTGTAGATCTCTGTCTTCATGTGCACCTGGCATTGTCCCTTAGTGTGTGTGTCTGTGCCACAATTACCCCTTTCTATAAGAACACCAGTCATATTGGACTGGGGACCTATCCTACTCCAGTATAACCTCATCCTCACAAATCACACCTAATGGACCCTATTTCCAGAGAAGATCTCATTGTGAGGTACCGGAGATTAGGACTTCAACATGTACATTTTTATTTGGTGGGGGTGGGGAGACACAATCCAACCCATTAAAGTAGGTATAAACATTTATGTGAACTGTGTCATGTATAAGGACTTGAACGTCAGGAATTTTGGTTTGTTCACTTTAGAAATTAACCATTTTTTTCCCCCTGTGGGATCAATACCCTAGTTTCTGAATTTTGGTCAAAACCATATTTTACGCAAGGGAACTCTGGGAATATTGACAAACCTGGGAGAACAGATGGAAAGCTGATTGGAGATTATTATGAACTGAGTGGAAGCTTGAGAAATTCAGGTAAACAATATATAAATACTTGGTCTTGGCTGGTCTTTGATTTGCTATCTATTTACACTGCTATCAGCTGATAGTTTTGGCTGCCTTAACCAGTGAACACTCATAATTATGACTGAGCTGTATAATGAGGCTAATGAAACTATTTAAAATACTAACTGTATATATGCTTATGACAAACTGTACAGGACTTAAAACACTTCCAGTCTCTGTCTCTGTCTCTCTCTCTCTTTCTCTCAAAACATTTTTTAACTGTGGTAAAATACACAGCATAACATTTACCATCTCACCCATTCCAGGGGAGATTGGTTCCAACCCCTATGGATACCAACCCCCCAGATGCTCAAATCCTTTCTATAAAGTGGTGTCAAACAATGCATACAGTCGGCCCTGTGCATCTGTGAATTCCAACAGTTAGTTGAATCTGCAGATGTGAAACCTAGGGACACAAAGGGCTGACTGTATATTTACTGACAAAAATCTGCATATAAGTGGAGCTGTGCAGTTCAAACCATTATTGTTCAGGATCAACTACATATTCATATTGTTTGCAGCCAATCCCCAGAACATTTTCATCTTGCAAAACTGAAACCTGATACACATTAAACACCAGCTCCCCATTTCTCCCTTCCCCCAGCCCCTGGCAACTACCATTCTGCTTTCTGTCTCCATGAATTTGACTACTCTAAATACCTCAAATAAGTGGAATCAGACAGTTTTTCTCTTTTTGTTCCTAGTTTATTTTCCTTAGCATAATGTCTTCTAGATCAGTCCATGTTATAGCATGTGTCAGACTTTTCTTCCTTTTAAAGACTGAATAATAGTCCATTAGAAATATCACATTTTGTTTATTCATTCACACATCGATGGATACTTGGGTTTCTTCCCGCTTTTGGTACCATGGGTAGTGCTGCTATGAACATGGGTGCACAAATGTCTTTTCAAGACCCTGTTTTCAGTTCTTTTGTCTCTAGATCCAGAAGTAGAGTTGTTGAATCATATGTAATTTTTAAAAATATTTTGAGGAGTAGCCATACCATTATAAGTCTCTTAACTTGTCATATACTTACTGTTCAGTTAGAAGGATAGAAGACAAGAAGGTGGCTGTTTCTCAATACAGAAATTAAACAAAAACCAGGAAAGCAGAATTGCCACCAGCAGAATCAAGAGATTTTGAAAAGAGCTCTATACCATCTAGAGCAAATGTGGGAGCGTGCTTTAGACTGTTGCCCTGAGTGAGACGTGGAGAAGGAAAAGTAGCTGCTGACTAAGCTGCTTGACGACCTAAGTATTTTCTACTGGGACATATTTGTCTGTTTGGTGGAGTTGCAAGTTCTGGGAGTGCCCTCATTAGAAAAACGCTGATGATTCCAGGAAAACTTGGAAGAATCACCATGGTGATACCGAGTGACCCATTTAAAGGGTAAAGCCTATTGTGAGTTGAACTTCAAACAATGCCTGTATGGCAGCTTCTCTCTCATTTTTTACTGGACAGAAGATGTGAAATAAAGTAACATAATTATTGTTATCTTCATTTCTCTTGCAGTCTGACATACTGAGGAGAACCCAAGACACCTTCAGATTCTGGTCCTGGTGCGCACCTCCTTAGCTGCACAACTGAACAGGCCGCTTAACCTCTCTAGCCTCAGAGGGTTGACCTAAAGAGCCTCTAATGAGCCTGGCTGGTGTAGCTCAGTGGATTGAGTGCGGGCCTGTGAAGCTAAGGGTTGTAGGTTCGATTCCCAGTCAGGGCCCATGCTTGGGTTGAGGGCCAGTTCCCAGCAGGGGACACATGAGAGGCAACCACACATTGATGTTTCTCTCCCTCTCTTTCTCCCTCACTTCCCTTCTCTCTAAAAATAAGTAAATAAAATCTTTAAAAAAAATTCCTTTCTTTAAAAAAAAAAGAGCCTCTAATGTCCCTTTAGTTTGTTTAGTTTACTTAGTTTATATATATAAACTTAGTTTATAGTTTATATATATAGTACAGTTCCTTTTTATTTGCTACTCCTTTGTTCTGGAACTTGCCTATCACCTAATCAGACACATTGGAAAATGAGGAAATGAGTGAAAAGGTGCTGAATACACAAACTCAACATCAGAGCCATGTGTAAAGGCTCCTTTACCTCACTGCTTTCCTCGGACCGTGGGCGCATGGGGTTGCGTTAACCACATTTGTGGGTTCATATCATCTTTCATCGTTAGTCTGGACATGGTCACTCTCTGTTTAATCTTACTCTATTATTTTCTTCCTTTTCTCCTATCCCTTTTGTCATTGCAGGCACTGTCTCTGGTAGAGTATATGGACAATTGTATTTAATTAATTACAACGCTATGAGGTAGACAATGGTATTACCCTTGTTTTTCACATGGGGGAACCGAGGCTGAGGCAGAATATCAACCCAGCTAGACCAATCAAGAATCTACATCACTACACCAACTAATCAAGAAAATTTGTTTAAAATACAGCTTGACTATAAGTTGCTCTGAATTGCCTTCAAGAACCCCCACCCCTTCCGTTCTTGAAAAAAAGGAAATGTTAGCAGATCTATTTTGAAGCACTTTGATCTTCCTCATTCATCCTTTGCAGAATTTCATCACCAGAGGCAATTTTCTAAAACTGGGATCACTGTCTCTTTGGATTTTCTTCTCTTTTATTCTTGCAAAACTTGTACTTCCAACTGTCAGCCTTGGCCTTGACTCTATTGCTTGCTGGGGACATAATTGGAATGCTATAAAATAGCATTTCCCCTCTTTAAGCAGAATACCTTTCCATTCACATTGTACTCTTTCTGCATCTCATTTATGAGAAGATGATTGTTGATGGGCAGAATATGCTCACACTTCTCCTCTGGTTGGATGAAAAGTCTAGGGATTTCTCACAGAATGAAGTGTGTGTCACCTTTAAGGTAAATCCACCCCAAATTGATGGTTAGCTAAGGTGATGGCCATTTGACATTCCTGGTATTTTTAGACAACTCTGCTATGTGATGGGACCAGCTGGTTAACATTGCCTGCATTTCTTTTGTGAGCCTGGTAAGAGGGGGGTACACTTCTCGAGGGGCAAGAGAGGTTAAAGGCTTGGTAGATTAGGAAGATTCTTTCCTTGGGAGTCTGAAGATGGATTACCAGGATGGGGAGATCAGATCATGGTTGAGAGGAGCCAAACTAGAAATAATAATAATAATATTAATCATGATAATAATACTGATCTCTATTTAGTGCTTACTATATGTAAATGATACTCTTTACATGCATTATTTTATATGCATTACCTTACTGCTTTATATGCATTATCTTATTTAATCTTCCCAATAACTTCAGATAGGTACTATATGGGGACATGAAATAGATACTATTACAATTTCCTTTTTATGTTGGGGAAATTGAGGCTTAGAGAGGTAAAGTAATTTTTTTTAAGATCACATAGCCAGCTCTGACTCATTGGTCTATCTTTTTAATGACTGCACTCACACAGACAGCGAGCTTTGGAAACCAGGGATAAGATAAGCAGAGAATGGAAGAATGCTTTTCAAAGGGGATGATTGAGAAGGTTGGCCCTGGGACTGTGTGAAGGGCCCAGGTCTGACTGAGTGGCTCAGGATTCCACCCAACCGGGGAGGGAGAGCACTCCAGGGTGGTCTTCCTGATTGGTGTCAAGCGCCCATGAATCCAGGCCAGGGTCCACGCCCTGTTCTTAGAATTATCTCTTCACTATTTTCTTCCTAATTTCTTAATTTTAAGGCCATGCTATTGTGCAATTTGGACATAACAGCCAAAGACACTTTTCTGCTTGAAACAATTATATTTTATGTTGGATAGGCTGACTGAGTAAAAGACTTCTTTCTTCAAGAGATCATTTTATTCTGTTAATTGTAAAAAGTCCTTGCAGAGACATCTGTGCCGATGAGGGAACCAAAACCTCGCCCTGAGAGGGGAAGGGTCTAAGACTTCCTATAGCTCTCAAGAAACACTCGCACCCTCTTCCTGCAGCACTAAATTCATTTAGAGTCTCATCAGAGCATTCTAATGAAGTTTTTATGAAGTGTCTTTTATTTTGTACTTGGTTCCTCTTTAACAAATGAGTCATTGATTTTCAAAAAATTTTAAATGTATCCAGAACCTTTTTTTTTTGTTTTTTGTTTTGAACAGCCATTTGGAAGCCAAAACCAGTAACCCTGTCCTCTCTCCCTGCTGCTTTGTTGTAAAGATAGCTTTCCTCTGTGTGGATCACAGTGGTTCCTTTGATGAGAATGAACCACCCTCAACCAGCTCAACTGTTGACCCATGTGCAAGCAGTGCCTAACAAGTCTTTCTAAAATGTTGCCCAGCAATTATTTTTTAACGCTTGTGTACTACATTCCGGGAAGGCCTGAAGATAACAATAAAGTAGAAAAGGAACTTTACGGACAGTCTCAGTTTGCTTTGTGATTTATGAGATATCCTAATCTAGAGCCCTTTGGAAGCCTCTTCATGTAAGTGGAAGTAGTGAAGCTTACTGGAGCCTCACCATAAAATTGCGGTTGGGTACAATAAACCCCTGAGGAGGAGTCAAAGACAGATTCACTTGATGCCAAGTTCTTTTCTATCATCCAAGAGTGGCCAACGAGACCAAGGGTGGGAGTGAGAATCCACCAGGGTTTTCAACAAAACATTCCAATAAATTAAAAAACAAACAACCTTTGTTAGAATGAGTGTTGGCTAATGCCGGCCAGTTAGAGCGCCCTCATGTGTCTCAGCATGGTAGTATCATTTTAGGGCTTTTCAAAGGGCATAAAATGTTCTTCTAATCACTCCATCACCATTTAATAGCATTCTTATCCTTCCCGTTTGTTTCTAGGGTCACACATGAAGCTCCTTCTTCTTTGGGTGTTAGAATTTCCAGTGTTATGATTATTTTTATCAGAGGCTGTAAGCATAAACTATCTCGTATTCCAATGTTCAATGAATGCTTGCTGAATTAGTGCTCCTTTAAGTCCTAATCCCTGCCAAAAAGTAAAAATAACCCAAATTCCCATCAGCTGGTGAATCAATAAGTAGATTGTGGTAACCTACACAATGGAATACTACTTAGTAATAAACAGGAAAGAACTATTGATACATGCCACAACAAAAAGCTGTATATTATAAAATTCCATTCATGTGACCTTCTGGAATATAGACACATACCAGATCATTTGGTAACCAAGGGCTAGGGAAAAGGGAGTGGGGTTGGCTGCAAAGGGGTACAAAGGAAGTTTTTAGGGAGTTGAAAATGTTCTGTATCTTATTTGATGTTGCCTACTGACATTCGTGAAAAGTCACATAACTGGCATTGGTGGTGTGATGCTGGGGATAGGTGCCCTCCAAAGCTCATTGAACTGTACACTCACCGAAGGCGAAGTTTCCTGCATATGAACTATACCTGAATGAGCTTCACATAAACATTTTCAATTCCTTAAAGAATCACCATGGACTCCTTCCAAAGTACAAATCCCTAATCCTTTTGAGTTGGTTTCTTGGCCTCCTTTTCTTTGACCATCTGAAAAAGACACCACGATGCACTCTGGTGACAGTCTGCAAGTTCCAGCCCAATTCAAAGCCCTAATGGGGCCAGACCGCATTCCAAAGAGAATGCTCCCTGACTCTGCCATTGTGCCTGTGTGCAGTGACACGGAGCCTTCCTGGCATTTGGAGGTTGAAAGAGAAAACATCAGAGTTCCAGGCCAATGCTCTAGCCTTGCTATCAACAAGTGGGAAACCCCTTAAAGAGAAATGAGATCTGGGCCCTGAAGGCAAATCAAATTGTCAGTTTGCTGGCTTTCTTCCCTGACAGACAACAATCAGTTGTTCTTGGGCAGAAGCTGTGCCCTGAGCAAATTATTTCTTAGCCACGAGACTGAACAGTCCACCCCAGACAGCCCTAACATCTGATTCTGTAAAATGGCTTCAGTTGGGTGGCTCCCAAAATGTTCGACCCACCCTCATCCCCAATCATGGTGACTCACAAATATTGATCCAGGCCAGTGTTTCTTACACTTTGCTGGGCCTGAGAGTCACCCTAACTTGTTAAGAGACTAAATCTTAAATATTCTCATCACACTCCTACCCATAAAAGGTAGCTATGTAAGGTGAGAGATATGTTAATTAATTTGAATGTGGTAATCATCTCAAAATGTATCCACATATATTAAATCATCACATTGTATACCTTAAAAATTGCATTGTACAACATAAATATATATGCTTTTTTATTTATCAATCATACCTTGATAAAACTGAGGAAAAAAATCACCTAAGAGGTATATTTTCTAAATGCCATTTCCCAGCGCCCACTCATACCTGAGATGTTGACATGGTAGGTCTGGGGTAGTCCAAGGAAACAGCAGTTTTAATAAGCTCTCATGTTATTCAGATGTAGGCAGCCTAAGGACCACACTTTAAGAAGTGGTCTACGCCTAGAAAAACTCTTTATGTATAGGCTTTTCTTTTCACGTGAGAAAGTTGAGCAATTTACTCATTGGGAATGTTTAACCTATCAAGTGGTGAATAGCACAGAGATTAAGAGTGGGGCTCTGGAGTGGGGTTCCTGGGTTCAAAGCCCACCTCTTCCTGTTATTACCCATGAGTCGTTAGGTTACTTAATCTCTCCTCAGCAAGCGTGTAAGAGGGGGCAAAGATCAAAAGAGCTAACACTTATAAAGCACTCAGAATAGTGCCAGTAAGACTAGATAAACATCAATTATCATTCTGTCCAGATCAATAAAGACTGAGGGAAATATGGCAAACCATGAACAAAGAGAGTTACTTCAAAGAGCTTTTCATTTAATGCTTGGACATCTTCAAATACTTCAAATGGTAGAGGGTAATGTAACCACTTTATGCATGCCAAGTTTCCTACATTCCTAATTTCTTTGCCCAGTTTAAATGTTAAAAATATAAGCTAAAAAACCATATGCTAAACTTAACAGCAGCCTTCTTTGATTAAGGGGCTTAAGACAATTCATATATATTCGCTTGTTTATCTTTACAAGTTATGTAATCTTTGTTGATTTTTTTATTTTTATTTATATTATTTATTTATTTATTTTTAGACAGAGGGGAAGGGAGGGAGAAAGAGAGGGAGAGAAACATCAATGTTTGGTTGCTTCTTGCACACCCCACACTGGGGAACCTGGCCCTGCAACCCAGTCATGTGCCCTGACTGGAAATTGAACCCGTGATCCTTTGGTTCACAAGCCAGCGCTAAATCCACTGAGCCATACCAGCCGGGGCTCTTTGTTAATTCTCAAACAGAGATGCAAATGAGAATCATATGTAGAGCTCTTGAAAAGTACAAATTTTGATTCAATAGAGATTGGAGTGGGGCCGGGGATTCTGAATTTCTAAAAAAGTTCTTTCTGTGATTTGGTTGTACATTCCAGGTAGAGAACTGCTGTTCCAGGAAAAGGCTAGGCTCATCTACTTTGTTTTGTAGCTTAAGAAACAGAAACCAAACATGTTACATACTTTGCCAAGGTCACTCAGCTAATTATCTGTAGAGGCAGGAATTGGATTTGAGTCAGTAAATCTAAGGTCAAAATCCTCTCTATTACATCTTATAGTGTAGAAGCTACTGGTATAGGGTAGGAGAAGCATGGTAAATTTTCATTTTCTCATTTGCTTATGAAATAATACTCTGATCTGAGTTGGTAGAAACTTTAAATTAGAACTGCTGATCTGGATTCTGAATTCCTTTCAGATTCCACTTTTTCCCCTCTTCCCCCTGTGTCTTCATTTGCTGATTATTCCTGTTAAATCCCTGGAAGTGTAAAAGAGAGATAGTTCATATGGCACCTGCATCACATCTGGATGGGAAACATGATTATGAACGTGAAGATTTCTTCTCCATTCTTAGAGCATAAGAAACTCCAACAACCACAGTTTTATCATGATGAACAAATCCAAGATCAACTGGCACATCAAACTAGGAAAATGAGGATCCCATAGGATCATGATCCTGAGAATACTATTTTGTAAATCCCAGGGACATGAATCAGGAGAATATCCAAAAGGCCAGTCTAGTGACTGAAGGCAGTGGCATTTGGTGGCCTCTACTCTGAGTGAGTTTTTCGTGGATTCCATTTTCTTCTTGGGACATATGTGTGGCCTATAAAGTCCCTCAGGAATGATTTTCTTTAATGTATTATCACAGAAGAAAATCTGTCAAGTTAAAGTCTGTGGTTGGTAGGGGAGTGGCTACCAATCAAGTGAAATCATTCTACTGAACTTGAAACTGGGGCAGTATCATTTTGTTTACAAAAATGGCTGCCTGCAGACCATTACACATCATCAACCCCTTGGTAGTAAAACACACCCCTTTATTTAGATACTTCTTGGCTGCTTTCCTTTCAGATTTTCTGTTGCCCATATTTCAATATCCCACCTTTGCATTCTCCTCCTGCTCTTGTTAAAATACTGTTTCTTTTCTTTGCTTTCTTTTTTTTTTTTTTAAAGATCCCTTTTAATCAGATAGCTCCTGCTGGCACAAGCTGTTAGAGGTATTCATTTCAGTGGACTCTGGCCTTATGCTGCATTACCTTGGCAACAAGATTTAGAGGCAAAGGCCTGGCCTTAAACTTGTCAGAGTCCCCAACGATGTGAACAGAGCACATATTACTCTCTAGCATATCAAGTTGTCATGCCAACCACAAACAATAAAACCCATTTCTCTCTTCTAAGGTTTTAATTCAATAAGTTTTCAAATTGGTTTCTTCTGTAATTCAGTTGGTCTGGAAATGTAATATGTGAGTGTGTGTGCATGTGCATGCGTGAGTTTAACCAGTCACTAATGACCTTCCATGAAATGACTGGAGATTGGAAATACAATTTAGGTCAAAAGTTCATCCAAAAGCAAAGAATAGCACTGGATCAAACAAAAGGAGCCTATACTTTTGGAAATCCTGACCAAGAGGTAAGTAAACAAAATCTTAAGAGCTGACTTCTGCCCTCAGACACATGGATGACTTCCATTAGCACAGCTGTATAGCATATTCGATACCCAGAATAGCTGCAACCCATACATATTTAGAATTCCTTTAATTAGTTTTGAGTGTACAACCAACTTCAGTTTCTTAAAAACACTCCTACGTTTATACTTATATTTCATTTACCTCTAAACCAGAAAGTTTTGTAGGAACCTGTACCCTTAGAAAGTCTCTGAACCCTCTTAGGGCACTCAGACAAGGCACTGCATGGAGTCCAGGGTCTAGAAGTAACTGGGGGTCAGGGTTTCTCAGACTCACTTATCTCAATACTTGCTTGTCCTCATGCCAACTGTACCATTATTTACTTATTTCTTCTCCTTTAATTGACTTATTTAAATACATAAATTTAGAAGGCCAACTTTATATCATGGACCTGAGAGTCTGCTTGTTTAGGCCCTCTGCCACTGGGAACATGGTTATTCCTTAGCTTTTAATAACTAGCACAAGAGGGTTGACCATCTGCTAGGCACCCTTGAAAATGCGCCCCACATACTAACTCATTTAATCCTCATCCCCACCATCACAACCTGTTGAGGCAGGTAACTCTTTTTATCACCCCAACTTCACAGATGAAGAAACAGACACAGAGAAATTAGGCAGCATGTCTATGACCCCACAGTGAGTAAGTGTCAGGACTGAGGTTCAAACCCAACAGTCTGGTTTCATGCTCTCAATTTGATATCCTGTTTCACTGGATTCTGTTTGATTGACTGAGCCTCTTTGCATAGTTTTTCCTAAAATCATAATTTTTTTGAAGGCAGGGACCATATCTAATATTTCTATCTCCTTCTCAGTATCTAGTCGAATGCCTTTCACATAATAGTAAGTAAGATTTATGGTTAGCTTGGTAAAGTGGGATTTAGGAGAATCCTAGAATATCCAATTCAAGGCACTTTGAAAAAATACTTTTTGTTTAAGTGGGAACAACGGGGGCTATCATCACCTCCGACCCACAAGTACATAAGATCTTCCAGAGATCAAATTCATGGAGAACAGAGGCCATATTTCATGGTGTGATGGACATTCTCTGTTGGCCCCATAGGAGACACTTCCCACCCTTTCCCACCATGCTCTCTGCCCAGAGCACATGATTTTTTACAGATTGCACCAACTGGGCTCTCTTGCCCTCTGGCTTTGCATTAGGTTATGAGGCACTGGCAGGAGATTGAGAGAAAATTTGGGGCATTAATTCCCTAGCTTGTGCCTCACCCAGGCATGGTTTGGTAGTGGATGCTTCCCTCTACCAGAGACCATTGTTTCTACCGAGCACTAGCTCTTTGCTACAGCCTCAGCTACTGCTGGGATGGTACGAGCTTCCTGCTAGTACTTGTTTCGGGTGCTTCACCTTTCTTTAGTGGTGTCCTGAGACTGACTGAAATTTTATTAATAGTCTCTCCAATGAATATATCATTTGTCTCCTGACAGGGTCCTAGCTCTTGTGCTTCTCACATGAGAATCACCTACAGGCCTTGTTAGAATGCAGATTCTGTTTCAGATGATGGGGTGGGCCCTGAAATTCTGCATTTCTAATAAGCCCCCAAGTAGATGGATGTTCCTCAGGCTACACTTTCAGTAGCAGAAATCTAATAGATGATGTGTAGTTGCCACTCAATAGGTATTTTATGTTGAATGAAAGAATAATTAACTGAATGACTTGGATGCAATGAATGCTGCACTGGTCAACACTGGTGAAGGTGGCCATGCCCTTGCCACACCGATCTTGTAATTACTAACCCCTGAGGTCCCAGTGTGGTTTCAGCAGACCCACCTGGCCACGCCGTGAAGCTCACGGCTGGCTGGACAGCTTTATCTCTGTCTTTCTCATTTTCAGAGCTCCCTGGTGATTCTCATCATTCCTGGTTAATACTGTTTATTGAAAATAGCAACTACCACAAGTGACCTCCAAGAATTGAATTCACACACATGAATATTTTTTCTTCAGAGATGAAAGTAAAGCTGATTTATTTTCAACATCAGAATTGATCCCCTCAAGGGACAATCTTTGCTGAGTGAAAGATGGTAGAGGAATTCGTGATTTGCCAAACAAAAGTCTTATTTGCTCAGATTCTTGTACAAATAGGTTCTGTGGGCAATCAAGCTCTAAGAGATCATTCAAACAAGACCCAGCTCAAGGCAAAATACACTCAACTGTGCCTGTAAGCAGATCAAGCTGTCAGGAGATCCAAATTCCCTTTTATATTTAGCTTAGCGACAATTTTTGAAGACCTACTAAGTGCCAGACCCTGTGTGTCTTTGCAGGCCTGATTATGCACACAGTAAAATCTTACTATTTTCAAATCTGAATGTTGTGATAATTCAAATAGATGCTAGCCTGTATTTGACTATTTCTCTAGCCATGCAAAAGGAATTACTACGCCAATTTATAGGTCAATCAGTGTGTAAAAGACTACTTAAAAGTATAAATGATTTTCAAGACCTCTAAAGTGTTTTTAAGATATATTTTATTGATTATGCTATTACAGTTGTCGTATTTCCTCTCCTTTATTCCCCTCTGTCCTGCACCCCACCTGTCCATGGGTTATACATATAAGTTCTTTGGCTCTTCCATTTCCTATACTATTCGTAACCTCCCCCTGTCTATTTTGTGCCTACTGTTTATGCTTCTTATTCCCTGTACCTTTTCCCTCATTCTCCCCCCCTCCCCTTCCCTGCTGATAACCCTCCTTGTGATCTCCATTTCTGTGATTCTGTTCCTGTTCTAGTTGTTTGCTTAGTTTGTTTTTTTTTAATTTCAATTGTTGATAGTTGTTTGTTGTCATTCTACTGTTCATATTTTTAATCATCTTTTTTTCTTAGATAAGTTCCTTCAACATTTCATATAATAAAGGCTTGGTGATGATGAACTCCTTTAACTTGACTTTATCTGGGAAGCACTTTATCTGCCTCCGTTTTAAATGATAGCTTTGCTGGTTAGAGGAATCTTGGATGTAGGTCCTTGCCTTTAATGACTTTGAATACTTCTTTCCAGACCCTTCTTGCCTGTAAGGTTTCTTTTGAGAAATCAGCTGATAGTCTTATGGGCACTCCTTTGTAGGTAATTGTCTCCTTTTCTCTTGCTGCTTTTAAGATTCTCTCCTTATGTTTACTCTTGAGTAATTTAATTATGATGTGCCTTGGTGTGTGCTTCCTTGGGTCCAGCTTCTTTGGGACTCCATGAGCTTCCTGGACTTCCTGGAAGTCTATTTCCTTTGCCAGATTGGGGAAGTTCTCCTTCATTATTTTTTCAAATAAGTTTTCCATGTCTTGTTCTTCCTCTTCTCCTTCTGGCACCCCTATGATTCAGATGTTGGAATGTTTAAAGATGTCCTGGAGGTTCCTAAGCCTCTCCTCATTTTTCTGAATTCTTGTTTCTTCATTCTGTTCTGATTGAATGTTTCTGTCTTTCTTCTGGTGCACACCGTTGATTTGAGTCCCAGTTTCCTTCTCATCACTGTTGGTTCCCTGTACATTTTCCTTTATTTCACTTAGCATAGCCTTCATTTGTTCATCTAATTTGCAACCATATACAACCAATTCTGTGAACATCCTGATTATCAGTGTTTTGAACTGCGCATCTGATAGGCTGGCTATCTCTTCATCGCTTAGGTCTATTTTTGGAGCTTTGATCTGTTTTTTCATTCGGGTCATATTTTTTTTGTTTCCATGGGGCTGTTGCGTTGCAAGGGGGTGGAGGCTTAAGTATTCACCAGGTGGGGCAACTCATGTCGCTGCATTGTGGTGCTGTATTAATTAGGGGGTAGGGGGTCTGAGAGGGAACAATGTCACCTGCTCAGCTCTCGATCAGCTTTCAGTCACTTCCTCTGCTACCCACAAGCAAATTGGGCCCTTCTGGGGCTGGTTCCCGGGTGGGTAGTTTTGTGTACATTCTCGGGCCCTGTGAGTCTCTCCAATGAAATCCTCTGTGAGGCTGGGAGTTTCTCCTGCCATGGCAATCTGCACAGTTTTTTACTATCAGAGGTTTTGAGGCTTTATTTCCCCATGCTGGAACCCTGGATTGCGTGGTCTGTCTTGCTCCCCAGTTGTTCCTTTCAGTTTATCCACATGCAAATGTGGGACCACCCAATCCTCTAGCTGCCGCCTCACCTATTCTGGTTCTCCAGCTGCCTTGACTATGGAGTCACAAATTGATTAATAATGTTGATTGTTGTGTTAATTAAGAAACATTCTTCTAAATGCCATGTGATATCTTAGATTATATCCTAGAATAAGAAACTGTGAAATCTGAATAAAGTATTGAGTGTAATAATAATAGCAATGTTAATAGTAATAGTGAATAGTAATAAGCCAATATTGGCTTCTCGGTTTTGGCAAATGTATCACAATAGCGTAAGATGTTAACATTAAACAAAATTTGGGTGAAGAGTAAATGGAATTCTCTGGACTATTTTTACAACTTTTCCATAAATGTAAAATTATTCCCCCAAATTTTAAGTTTATTTAAAAAATTGTGCACTTTCATTAAATCTAATTCCCTAAGAACCCCTAGCAGCCACGAGAGAAATTGTTTATTGAACCATAATCTGATTGGCTCAATGTCAAGTGCCTTACACATGTGTTCACAACAATGTTATAAAGTAGGTATGGTTAGTTATCCTCATTTTACAGATAAGGAAAATCTGGTTCAGAGTGATTAAGCAACTTGATCAAAGACACACAGCTAAAAATCAATGGAGTCAGGGTGTGATGAAATCTCTTTAATCCCAAAGCCTGAGCTCTGAGCAACTCCACCGGTTTGCCTCTTTTACTTTGAGTTTCTCTATGTGAAAGAGAATTATCACTTACTCAATTTGATGCTCATTTTTCATTTGAGTTGATGAAACATATGAACCCAATTATTTCCACTGCACCTTTAAGCAAACTAGAGTATCATTTTGAAAATAACCAAGTTTAACACAAGGTCAAGTCTTCTTCCTTTTGTTAAATTGGGCTCAATTTTCTTGGAGGAGGGTATGAGGAGGAGAGGCTGAGAGGCATCTCTTCCAAGGAGCTTGGAATGTTTTTACAACTAAGCAACTAGCTCTTTCCCCGTGGCCCCTGTCTTCTCTTGCCCATCATGTGCTCATCTCAGGATGCTGGGCCTGATGCCCAGGATTCTCCCAGCACATTTCAGTTGGGCTTTGGGCATGGATGGCTTACTTAGAAATGGAAAAAGGTAACATGCCACAGCGTGGTATGTGGTTCAGGGTTAAGAATACCAGCTCTATATGCAGAGAGAGTAACTGGCTCTCTTAACACAGTTATTGGAGAGGCCCTAGAATAATCTTTGTCCTCAAAGATACTTACTCCTGCTAGTACAGCAAGATGCCAGCAATCAACTAATGTTAAATGCAGTATGCAGTTTGTCATAGGCACACATTCTTCTCACAGCAGCTCATGGTTTTGCTCAGCTACACCCTTTGGCTCATCCCATGGGTCTCTTTGTATCCCATCTGGAGTTTGGTCTGGTTTAGTCCATCATTCATTCATTTGTGAAGGGACAAGGGTAATTTTACATGGCAGAGTTTCCATTCTTTTCCCCCTCTTGACAACCAAAGAGGATTTTGTATTCGTGAATCATTCTGCTCTTTAGGATTCTGTCATTACTAGGTGAAGGGTTCTTTGGGCTTTCTTGGTACAGAACCAGAAGGGAAGGGGGAGAGGAGGAAGAGGCCCATTAACCAGCAAGAAAATTTTTCAAGAAGATTGCAGGGTGGGGCAGTCTTAGTGAAAGAAACACAAGGAACACAAGTTTATTAGAAACAAGTGAGGCTTAAAGAAATATTGCTCTACACTATTTTTCCCATCTTCATGTTCAGAAAAATGAAGGTAAACAAACAGTCTTAAATGAATTGAAAACTTGAACATAAGACCTGAAACCATAAAACTCTTAAGAGAAAACATAGTGGGTAAGTTCCTTGACATTGATTTTGGCAATGATTTTTTTGAATTTGAGACCAAGAGCAAAGGCAACAAAAACAAAGATAAACAAGTGGGACTACATCAAACTAAAAAGCTTCTGCACCGCACAGGAAACCATCAACAAAATGAAAAGGCAACCTATAGAATGGTAGAGAATATTTGTAAATCATACTCTGATAAGGGGTTAATATTCAAAATATATAAAGAACTCATACAACTCAATAGCAAAAGCCAAACAATTGATTAATAAATGAGCAGAGGAGCTAAATAGACATTTTTTGAAAGAAGACATACCAATGGCTGCAGGTACATGAAAAAGTGCTCATCACTAATTATCAGGGAATCAAAACCACAATATCACCTTGCATCTGTTAGAATGGCCATCATAAAGACAACAAGAGATAACAAGTCTAGGCAGGGATGTGGAGATAAGGGAACCTTTGTGCACTCTTGGTAGAAATGCAAATTGGTGCAGCCACTATGAGATGACTTGAAAAATTAAATATGGAACTACCATGTGATCCAACAATTCCACTTCTGGATGTATATCTGAAGAAAACAAGGTCACTATCTAGAAAAGATATCTGTACCCCCATGTTCATTGTAGCATTATTTATAATAACCAGGACATGGAAACAACCTAACTGTCCATAAGGAAATGAATGGATAAGGAAAATGTATATAATATGAGGCTGCCCAGTATGTGTATGTGTGTAGTCTTTAGGCCATTTAAAAAATGCCCAACTACAATATATCATCACTATCATTGAATTATTTTTTTAAAAGATTCCCTAAATACGTTGACATGGGAATATCTCTACAATATGTTGTTAAGTAAAAAAAAAACAAGATGCAGAATACTACCTGCTGTATTAAAAATGAGTTTCTATGAACCTACCTGCTTGTATACGCATAGAGCATTTCTTGAAGAGGAAATTAGTAACTAAGGCTGCTTCTGGATTTAGGAACCAGAACTCTGGGGTAGGAAGGATGTGTCCCACAGAGTCAGTGTAGGAAGCTTTTGTACCTTTTGAATTTTGTGCAGGGGGCATATCATGTACAACTATTTTAAAAAATAAATAAACAGAAAATAATCTCTAAAAGAAAAGATATTGCTATGGAATGAATATTTGTGTCCCCCCATTCATGTGTTGAAATCCTAACTCCTAAAGGTGATGGTATTAGGAAATGGGGCCTTTGGGAGGTGCTTAAGTCATGAAGGTAGACGCTTATAAATGAAATTAGTGATTTATATAAGAGTCTCCCTCAAAATTCCTAGCTCCTCCCACCATGTGAGCACATATGGAGAAGGTGCCAGCCATGAACCAGGAAGGGGACCCTCACCAGAGGCTGGCCATGTTAGCACTTTGATCTTGGACTTCCTAGCCTCCAGAATTAGAAACAATACATTTCTGTTGTTTATAAGATAGCCCGGTCTGTGATATTTTGTTATAGCAGCTCAAACAGACTAAGACAGATGTTTTAACATCTCCAGAGAGATATGGCTTACATAATCACAAAATAATTTGAGTAAATGTAACTTTGCCCTTATTTTTCTCTCTCTGACATGCCTTAGTGAAAACTTGGTAAGGGTCTCCCAGCAGCCTTCAGGCAGACCCCACATGACTCCAGGCTCACCCTGTAGCCCTTACTAATCACTCCCTGGGAATGTATGAAACTGATGTCCTAAAGTCTTCCTGGACCCGCAAGCAAAGGCATCTCTTTTGGCGGTTCCTTCTAAATGCTAAAATTCAAAACAATTTTCCTGGTGTCAAACAAAAATAGGGAAGCTGGGCCTGGCTGGAGTCAGTGGCCTATCATTAGGAACCCAGATTTGTGGTGTTCTCATCCTGACACAAGTTCTTGAACTTGACTGCACTTCAGAATCACCTGCATAGTTGACTGGATGTCAAAGTAGAATTGGAAATCTACATTTTAAACAAATCTTCTGGAGCTTCAGATGAACTAGGGAGCACTACTTGAGAAAATGAATAGCCCAAACTGTGCATCCTTAAGAATTGAGGATGATGACTGAGTTTTAATACTAATTCAAGCTTTTTCTCAAAAAAAAAAAAAAAAAAAGTGGAGGCCCTCCTATCTGTGACAGTCCAAAGTCAAACAAAAGAGTCTCCCTCCCCCACTACGCCAGAGGTCAAACAGGATGTGTCTCAGATGGAGTCTGCTGATGCAAACAGGATCTGGAGAGAAATAACAATTTTTCCTTTTCACTCTGAACCTCCATCCGACCAGTTCCGGAAACAGTCCTGATTAGAGTGTAATTGATTTGGACTCCGTGAGCAGAGCAGCCAGACCTGCACATGGCCTTCCCGTGCTGTGCAAGCTGTGCAGTATCATCTGACTCTTCCCAGCGTTAAAAACAATATGACATGACATGCACTGGTTTTCCAATAACTTTGCAAACCAAGTAAGATTATATAGTCAGTGACGGTGCCAACCATCCTTTAGTGAAACAGCAGGGCATTTCCACCCAGTCCCCAAAAACAGCAAAGAAACTCGAGGCATTTTAGTTGCATAAATACTGAATCTGGTCACACAGGGTTTGGGGTCTTTTGCTGGTCAGGAAATGATCATATATTACTTTCAAAGCTGAATCAGTTATTCTAGTTTAAACAAGGATTTCTAAACAGTTTGCTTTTTTGTTTTTTTTCCATAGCACACATCACAGAGTGACTGTAATTCAAATTTATCAGAGATTGAAAAGACAAACCAAATAAACAAAACCCCATCGTACCAGAAGGCTAAGAGGAAATGGGTCAGAGAAGAATTCCCGCAGGGACTTTTTGGACAGTGCGTTAGACTCCTTACTTTCGGGGAGTTGTTTCCTCTTTTTGCCCCAGTCTGTGTCAAGACCCTGCTGCACTGCAGAGAGGCCAACCCAGTCATAACTGCTAGACCGAAGCATCCCTTAGATCCACACCATAAATTCTACTCCTTGACTTTACTGTTTCCCAAGATCAGGTCTACACAGTCCAGCTACCCAGGAAAGTAAGGTTACCAACAGTACTATGCACGTGTTATCTGTGAATTTATAGGAAAGTGTCGGCATTCTGCCGTGAAATATTCAAATATATAATATTTTTATACCATAGCTCCAAGTGGCTTAATTTTGCCAATGTGTCATTTCGTTTTGTTCTATGTAGACCTGAAACAAATGTCCTTTGTGGAAAAAAATTAAAAAAAATAAAGGCATATATTCTATTAGAGCCTAGTTTGGATTTTTTATGATACAAAATAAACTTTTTGGATCATATATAAAAGTAGAGAGAATCCAACCTCTATGCCTAAATTATTTTAAAGCAAAACCACATCATATCATTCCATCTAATAAATGTTCAATATGTAGCTCTAAAAGGAAAGATTATTTTTAAAACATAAACACAGTACCATGGTCATATTTTTAAAATTAACACCATCTCTTTAATATCAACCAGTATCCAGTTATCTGGTTTTTAAGCAGAAATCTCACAGTGTCATACTGATGAAGCATCATGATTCCTGCATTGCTGTGTGATCTCTCCCAGATCCAATGCCCCAAGGCAGGGATGCTAAAGAATCAGATGCACAAAAGTTCTTTCAGGGACTTGAGACTGACCTGGAGTGTCAAAAAGTCCCCGACTGCGGAGACTGGCTTGGATCCTCCAGCACTGTTGACTTTGGTCTGGATGTTTATCCATTCATTTTTCAGACCTCCAGTCGCTTGTTTATCTTGGCCATCCCTTCCCAGCCCAAGACTTCCCACACCCTGCCATCTGGCACTCTCTCTGGTTTCATTCCCACAGCCCCAGCTCTGAGCAGAGACCTCAGCGGAAGTACAGATCCTACAAAAGGTCCCAAGTGGCAGGGTCCGTGCTTCTGCACCCTGGTCTTCCTGCAGGAAAGACAGGGGCAAAATGAATTTTGGGGGAGGATTCCAGAGGTTCAATATCAACAGAGTACAACACTCTTTCCTGTCAACTGATAGATTCATGCAATGAATAGCTCAGTGCCTTGGTCACGGTTATCCCTTTGTGAAAGCTTAAAGATGAAGTTTTAGAACTGTACCGGGTGGCTCCTTTTCTAAAAAAAAAAGAAACATCCATCATATCACTAAATATTCAACTTGTGTCCTTAGACCTACAAATCATTCTAGACAACATAGTTAAAGTTTTAGCTGCAAGGACTTAAAATTTATTCAGATTAACGGAATATTGTTGATGGTAAAGAAGGTTTTAAACTAATGCCATGCAAACTGAAGCAGCTGGGTTGTTAATTTCTGGGAAATAAGTCTATTCACCATTTGCTCACCAAATTGCCTCCCACTTTCCTACTGTCCCACCGCCCTCACTTGTCCAGTTTCCCAGTCTCAAAGGCTCTATCGATCAGCCAAGCCAAAGAGCTTCCCTCTCTAAATTCCAACAGGAGTGACACCATCTCTGTCACCACAATTCCTTTAACAGCTCCTGAGAACTACTATGTACTGGGCACCGTGCTTTGTCCTTAATGTATTATTTCATTTACCTTTAGTGTATTAGCTGATTTAAACAGGACCAGGAGGAAAGGCATCATTTTATAAGAGAGGTAAATAAGGAAAGATTTTGTAAACACCCAAGGTCAGAGGGAGAATAAATGACAGAGCTGGACCGCATGCTTGGAGGAACATCCCTCAATCTTTAAACTACATTGCCTTAAAAAAAAAAAAATCAAACTCCACCTTGTGCTGTCAACATTCATGTATATGTCCTCTCCTTGACCCAGTCTATGGATCTAGCGCAGTATCTGGCAAACATAGGAGCTCAGTGTGTGATAAATGTTGGCTGGTAGTGTTGTGTTGTTACTGGTAATTATTTACTGGGTGGCCCAGAACAGTCTCACTTCTGTGCTGAGGGCTGTTGTAGAAGCAGAAGCATGAGTCTGGCCTTATTGTTGCTGATGTGGCATATAAAAACATGGGATGTGATACTTGGGACATACCTATATGAAGAAGGTATTTGTTCCTACTCTGAAATTCACATTTAACTGGGCATCGTATAGTTTGTCTGGTAGCCCTAGTCAAGGTACATCAAGAGGGATAACCACGGCTCTATGGAGCAAGAGGAGCCTTCCCTGAGAAGCCATCTGGTGCTGATTAGTAGCGTTGCAGGAGCTGTGAGAAGGGAGGGCACACTGGGTGCTGGGCCAGTGGAGAGGGCTTCACGGTGGGGCTCCCAAATCAGGCAGAATAGAGATTTTAAAGGCTTTAGGTCACATAAAGGATTAATGGAAGCAGCAATTAGCCAAGTAGCTTCTAACGAGCTTATTACGGAAATAAATTCCCAGAACAGAGCTCGAAGAAAGAGAAGGTACTGCTATAAGTTGTTTTTGAAAGTGCACAAGACAGTACATTGTCCATGACATTAACCCAGACTGCACAGCACAGTTCCTGCAAGGCCAGAAGGTCCGCATTCCTGGTCTCCTGTTGGAAGTGGAAAAGCACAGCTTTAACTTCTGAGGCCCACCAGGCTCCAGAGGAAAGCAGCTGAGATGTGCTGAGGGGTGGGATAAGGCTGAGCTTTGTTGGGGAAAAGAAAAAGAAGCATGACCACTGCCTTGGAGAGATGCTCCCTCAGCAGCAAAGGTGTGGCCCTAGGCCTCTAGGCCCCTCAGGTGGAGGTGTGAAGTCCTAGAGACATGGATGGTGCATTGCACAGGGGCAGAGCGTTTATTCAGTGCCTTTATGTGTCAGGCACTGTAAATACATGATATAATTCCATTCTCATAAGATCCTAAATGATGTTGTCATCCTCACTTTATAGAGGAGGAAACAGGTTCAGAGAGCTTGGGTTATTCACAGCTAGCAAGTGGCAAAGCCAGGATCTGAGCGTAGATCTGCCAGCTTCCAGATCCTGTTCTCTTTCTCTTCCACCACTCGGATGTGAGTCAGTTATATGCCAGTAATTTTTAAGGAAACACTCCTGTTGTCCTCTGCTCACAGGACAATGACTATGTTCCCACCTCTCGTGACAGATTTCTTCTGGTTCAGATTGGTAACAGGAGTCCTCCTAGGTACTCAGGTCTTCCTTTATGGAGGGGGTGAGGTAGGAGGGTGTCTGAATATTCACTCCCATCATTGGGCCCTTGGGAGGTCAAATTCTCCCCTGGTGCTCTCATCCAGGGCCCTTTGGCATTTTTTGCTGGAGTCCTAGGTGGGTTCTCCATACCACCCAAGCCCCTTAAGAGGCCTCAGTCTGGGTCAGTGACTCTGGAGACCTCACCTCCCCCAGGCTCTCCTTATGTGGTGTCTCCACCAAAGAAAGGAGTGGAATAAAAATGCATCTAATTAAAATAACTTTCCAGGTGCAGGGAACAAAATCCAGGCAGATTACAGGCCAGGGCAGGCTAGCCCCTAGCTTTTGCAGATGTCTAGAAAGAGCCCACGTTTGACACGGAGTAGAGGGAAAGACACTTCCAACTGAAAAGAACCGAATGTTGAAGTTAGAGGCCTATGAAAACAAGCTATCTAATTTATTGGAACATGTTTTCCTAGCGGCTTTGGGCTAGAGCTGCAATTGCCTCCTGCAGGGATTTGTGACCTCATCCTCTCTCTCCCCTACCCTCCGCAACTGTAACTATAGGGTTTTCCCCGTTAGAGCCTAACATATGGTTTGCAGCAGGAAGTGCGAAATCCCAGGAATGAGCAGAGGCTCAGGTTTCAGACTCGAGAGAGACTCAGGTGAGCTACAAGGAATGGCCTTTGTTTCCTATGAAAACAGTTGAAAACAGTGTTTAGTGACCCTTTGGTCTGGAATGAGGTAATTAATTCTCCAGAAACTCTCTGCAGTTTCCTGGGCAACAAAATCAATGTGTTGTTGATAGAAATACTGGGGATAATAAATTGGTTTAAATTACAGATTTTCTTTTTTTCAAAGAGGGATTTCCTCCCTACCAACCCAAAATATAAAAGAAAACAGCAAAAAGAAAATAAAAAATTCAACCAGCATGCATACACACACACACAGGGCACACAAACACACTTAAACCTAACTCCGCCTCTTCACCCTTTGACTTAGCCTCACTCTTTGTAAAAATTTAAGTTTAGTGCTATGTGAATATTATTATGCTCTCAAGACAGGGAAAGTGAAAGGTGGATCAAATTTCATGCGTAATTGTACACAGAACAAGAAAATCTTTAACTATTATTCTTCAGGTCAAAGATTCTCACTCTGAGTGGGGTGATCTCAGGGTCAGCATTATCAGAATTCCTGGGGGTGTCAGAGGGAGGGAACCAGTATGAGATTTTTGTTTATCAAACAGCATTGAGGATTAAAACAATAAAAAACCACTGAGCAACTGGATATGGCTGACCTGGCTTTTTTCCCAGGTCAAAACCAATGAGGTCAAGATTTGCTTTTTAATGACCAATTTAAGAACGAGGTAAATGGTGTGTTCTCCTTGGAAATTCCATTCACAGCACTTTCTGAAATCCTGGCTGAAGTCAAAGTCTGTTTTGCCCTTCCCATCTCCCTGGGCAGCAAGAATTTCTTATGCACGGCCTGAGAACAGACTCCAGCACCAGTCTTCCTGGGATCTACCCTGCCTGTTCCACCTTCAGTAGCTCACCCAATTTAAGATGCCATTGACTGCAAAACACACCATTATTTTAAGAATCACTAAAAACAGAAAAAGAGTTGTCAGCTAAGTTCCGACACAATGCTACTATACCATCAATTGTAGGCACTTCCTGATTTCAGTGATGTTAAAATGTGACATGAATTCCTCTTGGCATTGATGAACTATGGCACTAGTTTAGTAAATTTAATCTTGGGCGGACTTGACTTCTCTCTGTTCCACCTTCCCAGTAAAAAAATGAAAATCATCAGGGAATCTGTCTCATAGGGTGGTTGTGAGGATTCCATGAGTCAGTTCATGTAAAATGCTCAGAATATTCCTTGGCACATAATAAGCTCTGAATCAGCTATTCTTATTATTCAATATATACCACTCAAATTGACAAATACTTGCTTGAATGCAGTATGGAGGCTTTTCATGGTTGTCATTCCTGCTACGGGAAAAACAGCATGGTAACACCCACACATGGCAAACTGCGATTTTAGAGAAATAAAAGCAGGCTAAATGGGGAGAATGATAAACAGATCGTCTCTCTCTGCCTTGATCTCTGGGTAATTCCTTCAAGTACACCCTGGTTGCCACAGAAAAGTGCCTGCCTTGTCTGGTAATTGTTCTGCTGTGGGAAGAGTGTTTGCATTCAGGATGCTCTTGTGGGTTATTTTTGCCAAGATTTTTGTTGCTCTAAGCACTTCCTGAAGGCACCAGCAGCCATAGGAGGATCCTGACCTCAGAGAGATGCCAGGTGGGGTTTGATAAACTATCCACGCTGTGCCCAGACCAGATGGTTCCACACAGCAAGCACTGTTACTTCATTCACAAAAAGTCAGAAACAAGCTGATTTCACCATTTTAGCCCTAACGAAGGGAAACGTGAATAATCCTATCTTGATATGCGGGCCCCTGTTGATGTGACTCATTTTTGCAGATTGATAAACATAGGTGCAAATGAGAATTTCCGAAGTCATTGCTGCTGAGAAGTAGTTGACTCAGAATTAAAACCCATAAGGGCAAGACTCCAAGTCCACATATGCTTTCCAGTTTCTTGGAAACTTGCATTTTGTTGTTGTCCTTAGCCTCCTGTTATCCCTAACTTCCTCCTGAAGTTATTGAAGGAATAGATATTTGGATGATTAGAATGTGATCTAGCTGGCACTAATTTAAAGGCACATGTCTGTTTTTATACTCATCCAAGTTTGATCAAAAAAAGAAACTATGTGGGAGTTGGCACTGGGGCTTAGGAAGCCTTGCTCTAGAGTTTGAAAAAAAAAATACTGGAGTGGGGGGTTAGGAAACCCAAGTTCTAGCCTCTCTATTGACTGACCCAAAGGTCACTTTTCATTTCTGTCTGATTCTTACGTACCTCACTATGGAGTCTCTCCTAGCCCTAAATCTCTATGATGTAAGGAACTCAGGATGCATCTGGCTCTGTTGGGCACCTTTAAACACCACGTGATGGTTAGTTATATGTGTCAGCTGGCTAGGCGATGGTGCCCGATGTTTGGTCAAACACCTGTCTAGATGTTGCTGTGGATGTACTTTGTAGATGTGATGAACACTTACAATCAGTTGACTTTAAGTAAAGGAGAGGACCCCCCCTCCCCCGCCCCCCGCCATAATTCGAGTGGGCCTCATCCAACCAATTGAAGATCATAAGAAAGAAGACTGAAGTTTCTTGGAGAAGAAGGAATTCTGCCTCACAACTGTAGCATAAAAAATCTTACCTGAGTCGAAATCCTATTGGCCTGGCTCACATATTTTGTAGTCGAGCCTGCAACACCAGCTCTTGCTCGAATTTCCAGCATACTGGCTTTCCCTATGGATTTCAGAGTTGCTAGCCTCAACATTTGCACGAGCCAGTTTTTGAAAATAAATCTCTCTTTCTTCTTTCTCCCTCTGTCTCTCATTTTATATACATTAAAAAGGCCCAGTAGGAATATGAATATATATATATATATATAAAATATCTCCTACTGGACCTTTCCCTCGACCTTCCTGTCTGACATTTTAAGGTTCTGGCTTATTTTTCTACACATGAAGTTGCCTCACCCCATGTCTCTCCATGTCTAGCTTTACCCTTGTATTTTTCTCCTAGATGACCATGATTGAAACTCTCTTTTTGGCCCAGCTGCTGTTTATTTCCCTGACTAAAACTTCCTCTGATCTGCTTCCAGCCCTGAGATCTCACAGACTGACCCCAAAGGACCTGGAGAGGTATGACTGAACTCAGCAAGGTACACACATGACTATCCACAGGCTCATGGCCTCCAGGGCTCCTGCTTTTTCATGCTTCAGTAGCTTAAGCATTCTTGCCCCTACATACTTCTGCTTGGAAATCACATTCTTTACACAGCAGTCCTATACTTTTACGAAGGGTTAAAAAGCTACGGGATTCATTTCCATCCCGGGTGTTGTCTTTCTTATTCACGTCACAGGAGATGGGTGGTTATAGGAGGGCAAGTTTGTTAATTAAAAGAGGATGTGCATAATTACTTTTTGCTTATTTGCAAGGGAGATTTTTAAGAGTAAGTATAGTTGTGTGTGTGTGTAAAGTTATTTTACAGCACATGTTTGAGAGGCTCTTGGAGATCCATGGAGGAAAATGACTTGGGCAATGCCAAGAATTATTAGAAATACAAGCTTTGCTCTTGTTGACCCTGCTCTAGAAGACTCTTATCACATAAGTGTTTGCCTTCAAAAGGAGTACCTCACAGAAAATCTAGGGTAAATTATGACTTCAATGCATTGCCCATCTGTTGAGGTCTAAAGGGCCCTGTATGTTGTCTCTCAGTGTGCTGTGTGTTGAAGACATTTAGATATTTTGTTCTCCCGTATACTCTAGTGGAATCAGGCCAAGTTTGTGTTACATAACACCACCGTCTCATTCTGTAATGAGCAACTTCTGAGGAGGAGGCAGCAGGGAGAACAAAGCCACCTGCCCTTTGCCAACCCCTCCACGCTCTGCCAGTGCACCTGTGGAGAGCTCTGAGGCTCGGCCTGGAAGGGAGACCGCGTATTATGTTTCTTTGTGGAGGTGACACAGGGCCTTCCCAAGACAGGCAGAACTGAAAAAAAAAAAAAAAATCTGTGCTTTGTTTTTTGGCCAGGTTTTATCGAAGGTCTCCTAGGGCTGAGTGATCATTAAGCAGCTGTCTTGCTGAACCTCTGCCTTTCACTTTACCTGCTTGGAGAAATTTGATGGACTCAGACAGAAACATGAAATATTCAGAGGATGCTCCCAATGATCAGTGTCTCACCAGTGTGCAGGGTTAAATGGGGGAAGTGTCACATGTTGGTTATACCTCAGTAGGACTTGTCCACAGCTCCAGGCTGACCCTTTGGTGTGCTAAGTCACAGTGAAATTTTATTACCATTCTGAAGTATAAGATAGCATCACTCTCTCTGCCTGTGGCTGTCACTGCTAGGGTGGGCGAAATGAGCAGATGGGGCCATTACTGTTGAGAGAGAAACTCAATTCAAATTGGTTTGAATGAAAAAAGAAATGTATTGGCCCAAGGCTACGATGGCTTCAGGAGTGGCTGGCTTCAAGGCTCAAATGAGGTCATCTGGACTTGGTTTCTCTCCATCTCTAGGCTCTGCCTTCTGTTGGATTGGCTTTATTTTCAGCCGTCCTGTGGTGGGCCCCAGCAGTTCCAGGCTCCCCCTTGTGGTGGCAAGATGGCTGCAATAGTTACAGAGTCCTCAGGGTAAAGCAGGGGATAGGAAATATTTCAGGCATCGTGGGCCATACAATTCTGTTGCAGCTACTCACCTCTGCTGTTTGAGTGCAAAAGCAGCCGTAGATAATGTGTAAAGGAACGAGCGTGGCTGTGTTCCAATAAAACTTTATTTAAAAAGCTGGCAGCATGCTTGATCTGGTCTGTGGGCTATAGTTTGAAGATCCCTGAAACTATACAGTTGTTAGAGAATGGCCACCCAGCCAAGGACTAATCTCTCAGCTCCCTGTAATTGGGAATGGCCATGTGACTGAGTTCCAGCCAATGGAACACAAGTTAAGTTATGAGGCCCATTTCTGGGTCCAACTTTTAATAAGCAGGGATGCTCCCTTCCACTCTCTTCACCTTCTGAGATTGGCTGCAGATGATGAGGAAGTTCTGGGAGTGGCAGAGCCACGAGATAAGGGAGTCTGATTCCTCAATCACTGTGTGGAGGGGAGCCATCCAACGGTCAAGAACAATGCCTTAGACTGTTATGTGAGTGGGAAACACATTTCTATTTTGCTCAGATCATTATACATTTTGGGTTTATTTTTAACAGCATTTTGCCTACCTTAAGTAATGCAGAAGTTTGAGTTAGAAAGGGGATGTTAATGTAAGAAACACCTAAAATATGCAGCACTCAGTGTTGTGTGGTGAGGGAAAAGAGAACAGAGTAGGCTCCAAAACTGGTGACCTGTGTTATGCAGTGGTGACATATTTGTTAAAACTGTTGTCAGCAATCATGTGGAAGGCAGGCCAAGATGAACCTGTAGCTCCAGGGAAAGTCATTAGAAAGAGACAGAATGTTAGTGTGTATTAGAGTTGAGAATTTTGCTGCTTATAACATTATTACTAGAAAAATATCCCTCACAATAAATGACCAAGTTTACAAGCAGAAATAAAAGGGAAAGAAGAGAGCACCCAAATTTGGAAAAACCCATTGACTCTAGATCCCCACAGTAAGAAATAAGACTGGAAGAAAGTAATCAAAACCCCAGACTTGGAAAAGACTAAATCCTTGGAAAAGAATTCTCGGTTAAATATAGCAGCTCCACCCCTGCAGCGAAGATCAGATTAAGGGTGTAGACTTTCCACTCTAGTCTGTTGTTCTGATCGCCTCAAGTTAGCTGCCATTAAATTGAGAGAAAGCTATAGAGACAAGGAAGCAAATAATTTAGGCTTCAGAACTATGTCCAGGAAAGAATTTTGGGTGTGGTTACTGGCACTTGGAAGCAAATAAATGCGAAGCTTACTAAGTTTTTCAGGGAATTGTATTGCTAACGAAGTCACAAGCTTGGATGAAATAATCTTTGATTGGTGAAACCTTACCCTCTGGTGCTAATTTTGCTTGAGCAGAGAGTGGCCTATGAAGGCTGTAGAGTCTTTGAGGAGGGCAATTCAGAAGTGGCCAAAAGGGATAATGGACAAGGAAGGATATCCAGAGAGTAGAGTAAGAGGCCCTAGAGAAAAAAGAAACAATGAATTCCTCCCAGAAAGCAGATTAAAGGGCTAAGCAAGGAACTTATCCGCTCTTAACAGGCAGAGGGGCTTCATATTGCCCACCTAGAGGGTTCCATCATGCTATGAACAAAGGACTCTGTTTTTCCCATTCTTCCCTTTTCTGAACAAGAGTCCTTATTGCAGTTATCAAGTCCTGTTCTGCCATTGTATGGTGGATGTATGTTGGAGGGGTAGATAACTGGCTTTTACTTAATACCTTGCTGGACCTTGAGGAGCCACATACAGACCCGATTGAGAAGACATTCCACCTTCAAGAATCCTAGACCTTGAGGTAGATGTAGTGACTTAATGGAGCTTTGAGGTGTCTTCCTTGAGAAAGGCATGAGGGTAGGCTCTCTATGTGGAAAGAAGGTGTCAGTGTCTGGAAGGGTGGACAGTGATGGATTGATAGCTGTGTACAAAAAATCCATTTCTTCTTTTCCTTTAAGGTACAGCCAGACCATACTTCCTGGGCTACACAGGCAGCTGCATGTGGCTATATGAGTGAGTTCTAGCCAACAGAATGTGAGTGAAAGTTATGTAGGCCATTTCTGGGCTAAGGAGCTTCTATGTCCCCTCCTGGCTTCATTCCCCTTCTGCTGGATCTGTATAATAATGAAGACCTAGATCCTAGAGGATAGTGTAGCTACAAGCTGGAAGGAGCCTGGGTTTCTGAATTATTACATGAAAAAGACTTCTCTTCAACTGTCGAGTAAGCAACAGCAACATAAAAAATCATATTGTTTTAGAGCAATTAAAAAATTTTGTGTACTTGTTACCACACAAGAAGCAATATGGTCTTTCTCTCTGTTTAACCCTTTCTCACTCTGAAGACTGGCTTTCATTCCTCTTCTGGATGTAACCCAGATGTCAGCTGGAGCTTCCCTTTTCCTTGAGTTTTAGGTGAACGCTCAATTCCTTGTCCTGTGGGTATCCAAAGCCTTTTCTAAGATATTGCTGAATGTTCAATGAAACTTCTGTTCTTGTGGATTCCTTCCCTTCTTGAGTGTTTCAGCTCAGATGGTCTCTGTTCTGTTCCATTGTGACAAAACATAATATTCATGTCCTTGTTTTGATTTACACATACATGCACATACACATCACATACATCTCTCACTCACACAAATTATTTAGAAGCACGAGGAATTTGCTTATACTCTGGTAGTGCAACCGTTAAATGAAACAGTAGGTGTCACCATTGTTAAGTCACCTTCTGGTGAGTTTCACTGTTCCTCTACTTCATCTAGTCTGAACTTACTGCCTTAGTTATCACTCTACTGTTCTCTCCATCTTTCTCCTTCCTGTTTACTTGTACCAAGAACCAGACAAAATCCTTTGGATGCTATGGACAGATGAACAACTTGGCACCCTGGGAAGACTAACAATTGGATGTTTGTTTGTTTATTTATTTATTTATAGAGTGAAGGAAAGGAGGGAGAAAGAGAGGGTGAGAAGCATCAAGGTGTGGTTGCCTCTTGCACGCCCCCTACTGGGGACCTGGCCTGCAACCCAGGCATGTGGCCTGACCCGGAATTGAACCAGTGACCCTTTGGTTTGCAGGCTGGCACTCAATCCACTGAGCCACACCAGCCAGGGCTTGATGTCTTTTAAATCAATATTTGGAGGAGAGACAATGCTCTGCCTGGGGCTCAAGGGAGGGGTGGGAAGCAAAGGAGGAGGCCCTCACTCAGCCTCTGCTCTGTTGTCCTGGGCAATTCAGCTCTGGCCCTAAACATGCACAGGTCACTGAGTAAAATAAGAGAATTGTGTTTAGCTTGACCCACCCTTCCAGGAAGTTGTTTTAAAACCAATTATCTCTTTTTGGGCAATCATGTCCCTGGTGGCTCATCTCAATCCATGTAGCTTATCAAAGTATCTGTTACCAACTTCTCCTTCTCCTTCTTCTTTTTTTAAGTTTCTTTTTTTAAGTTTCTTTTTTCTTTAAATATATTTTATTGATTATGCTATTATAGTTGTCCCATTTCCCCCCCTTTATTCCCCTCCACCTTGCACCGCCCTTTCACCCACATTTTCCCACCCTTAGTTCATGTCCATGGGTCATACATATAAGTTCTTTGGCCTCTCCATTTCCCATACCATTCTTAACCTCTCCTGTCTATTTTGTACCTACCATTTATGCTTCTCATTCCCTGTACCTTTCCCCTCATTCCCCCACTTCCCCCTCCCCACTGATAATCTTCCATGTGATCTCCATTTCTGTGATTCTGTTCCTGTTTTAGTCATTTGCTTAGTTTGTTTGTGTTGTTTTAGGTT
>VMDR010004817.1:0-56652 GCA_007922815.1 Macrotus californicus
TGAATCACACCCGCCAGAGTTTTAATTTATTCTTAATATTAAAATATGCATTTAAAAGACCTGACACATAATTAGTACATAATAAATGGTTTAATGTTACTGGTAGTACCCGTTTCATCAACATTATCGTCATCACCATTCTGTCCCCATTAATTCCTGTATGTTCATTTCAGGGAAACATAGCAGTGCTTAGAGGAAATAATAAGAAATCTTCAGATGTATTTTTTTTTTACTTTAGAAAACCTAATTAAAATCAAATGCATTGCAATACTAAGTTACCATTAAGTTTCTTTGCTTTTGGCAAGAATTCTCCAGCTCCATGTGGTAATTCTCATGCTGCTCAGAGAATATTTGGCTCTTATATGCCTTTTTTGAGGACAAACCAATTAATTGTATTTAACAAATGCAATTTGATTCATTGATGATATCACAAAATATGGAAACAGTGCATATATTGTTTGTTGATATCCTTGTTGAATAATTTACATAGTTAAATGCTGGCATGTCCAGGCAGTGCCATGTAATATGTAGAACAAATTGGGGTACAATAAACAGGATTGTTTACAAACATGTATTATGTAAATTCAGAAGCCTTTAAACATGAAGGCAACCAGAGTTTTGCTTAGATATGTGGCATTAGAGACTTCCTCTCCCTCACTGAATAATAGGGATAATGACTACATCATACACCCAAACTTTTAGGTTCTATTACGAGAAGTATCGAGTGTGATATGCCAGCCTCAGAAAAACACAATACGTAATAATATTCAATTTCACACAGCAAAACCCCCTTGATCACAGTGATATATGTGTACATGGGCACACTAGCACTGAAGGCCAATTTAATTTGCACACAGGTGGAGGATATGTCCAATTAATAAGAGCACTGATCCCACCAACTAGCACCAAGTGTAAACACTACATTTACTGCAAATAGAAAGATGCACATAATGGAATCTTACAAATACTAATTGACTTATATTATCTGGACCAGGAATGATAATGTTCCTAATAAACCAATATTAAAACAAATCCCAAGCACACCAATAAACCTGCTGCTGGGGTTATTTAATGTGCTTTTAAGCAAGGAGCATGTGGTTCTAATTCAGATTCTGTTGACACAGCAGATTGTTCTAACTCCAATAGTCGTGTATGATGCTACTACAACCGATAGCAGATAATTGGGGCAGGTCAGTTCGCCAGGTTTTATCTCCAACTAGCATTAAAAACGCACATTTCAAACTATAAGAGAGAAAGACACAAACTTGCTATATTAGAAATGTTGACAAGAGGCCAAATGAAGCTCTGTTTTCAGAGGGAGAACACCAATTACTCAGTAATCAAAACATACCCACTCTGGAGAGCTCCATCTCCCAGTGAAACATAATGTAACGAGTCAACCTGGAATACTAGATATACTCCCAGAGTGGTGATTTCCAACCCTTCTCATCTCCTGGCACACATAAACTAATCACTAAAAGTCTGTGGCACACCAAAAATCTATTTTTTGCTAATGTGACCAAGAAAAAATATATATAATTTTGATTCATTCACATCAGAGGGCTCTTGCTGGGTTGACCATTGTCATTTTTTTTTTTTTCTATCTGACAATCTAAGGGAAAAGAGGACAGTGACCCTGACTAAATAGTCAGGTGTTAGGCATGTTTTAAAAATTCCTGTGGCCCACCATTGACAATCTCTGTCCTAAAGAAAGAGCTTCCGTTCCCTCTGGAACTCTTTCTCCTCACCACCCCCCCTCAAAAGGGCCAAGGTTACCTTTCTCGCAGTGGCTTCCTGTGAATCCCGCAGGACAGACACATTTGTTAGGTGCCACGCATGTTCCACCGTATCTGCAGCCCTCTTCGCAGAACGCTGTTGCAAAAGAATGAAGGATTGCTATTAGATAAAATGGGAATGAGGAAACTCACCTTAAACAGCCTGGGCGCTGAAACAGTTCTTTCTTTGTTGCATAGGGAATACAGAGCTGCGTTGACACATTTAAAAGTTTGGCACACAAAAAGAAAGAAATAATACTTCGCTGGTTTACATGAGATCAGGTGAAATAATGGAGGTACAATAGTTAGCCCTGAGCTGAAATGTGCCGAATGGTAACTACTATGAGCGAATTATTACTGTTACTATTGTTACTGTTATTGACATATTTGAAGTCAAATAGGATAAATTGAGTAAGCACAACGGGTAGGATCGGGATAAGGGCAAAGGCATTTTAAATACTATGTAGTAACCACTTTTTTTTCCTGTAAACATCTTTATTACAATAAAACATTTTTACATTATTTTTAAAGATTTGAACAGATACAAAGTTTGATAACAATAAATTTAACTAACCACTGATTTTTGAATATTTAAGATGTTTCCAATATTTCTATAATAAAATCAATGCCTTGTCAGTACAGCTAGAATGTTTACACCCCAAATTATTCCTTCACGGAGAATGCCTCAATGCGAATACAGAGTATTAGAGAGTGTGGAGTGTGCTAAGCCTTTTGATAAGCATTGCAAAATTATCCCAGCCCCACCCCAGTGCAGCCTGGCTAGCAGCCTTCCCAGACTGGGTTAGCTCCCCATGTTACACCCCCACATAAGCTCCGTGCACCTCTTCTTTGCAGTATTGAGTATAATTGCTTATGTACGTATAATTGCTTATCATTTTCTGTCTCATCTGTTGGAATCAGAAGGCTCATAAGGACAAACACCATGTTTCTTTTTGCTGTGCCTTAATATCTGAGTACACAGTAGATGCTCAAAAAATATTTGCTGAATTAACTTATATTCTGCAGGTTGTTCTGACAGAAAAGCTCTTCCTCTAATAATGCTGTAATGTAACACTTTCATTCAGGATCATTTATTATGCAACCTTGCTGGATGGCCAATAATTCAGTGTGCTAATGCTGCAACACTTCTCACTAATAAAGATGACCACGACTGGTTAATCCAGAGTTTCTTTTATTCACAAGAGAGGTAGGTGAGAAAATTGTTTTATTTATAACTGCAGTTAGAAAATGTCAGCCTGGAAGAATGGTATGGTTATATTTTTCCATCATCACATAAATAATATGGGTCTAACTTCAAAAAGTCACCGAACATCTTTAGGTAGTTGAAAGCTAGTTCAAGTGCACAGGAATTCTCACAATATTATCATTTTCCACATCATTGAATATCCACTGTAGGATTTAACATTTCATAGCTTAGCAATTAATTGTGAGTTCCTTTTGCTCCTGCCAGCGGTATTTCAATACCATTTTCTCTTTCCAGCATTTAACCACCTTGAACATACATATATGTTCGACACACACATATACACACATACATAAACACACACACACACATGCTCAAGGTATGTTTAACACAAAAACCTAAACATAAATATGAAATCTCTTGTCCCAAAAATCACACTTTTTGGCTCTGGTGATTGACATTTCAAAGTTAATAAGAGAACAGTAAAGTGTTTTTGCACACAAAAAATGACAGATGGAAAGCTGTTAAGGAACGTTTCCAGAGGCAACCAAAGAAGACAGGGTCTGGAAGCAGGAAGTCCAGCTTGGGCGTTTCAGTAGTCCAGTCAGAACACACTTGACCTAGATCTCTGTTTGTGCTCACACACAACACACACACACAGAGATCTGTAGATCTGGTAGGAGGCTCAGGGTTGTTTCCTAATACATGTGTGCGCTCGATGTACTCAGCCCTTAAACAGAAATGATAATACAAGGTTTTTGAAGAAAGCATGAGATGCGAGTGATATCCTATCCTAAGAATGGAATAATGTGCAAAATGTTCGTGACGCTCTCAGAATGTACTTAATAAATGGGGTGCTATAAAGATGACATGAGTTTGTATTTGTCAGGGACTTAATATAGTGTGGCATGCAGTGTATTTTGTTCATTAAAACTGATTATAATGATAGCAATACCATCACAACTGTGCATCATTGACCAGGAATAAACTGTCAACCTAATACCTAAATAATAAACCCATCCTATCAGATGTCCAGTTTCACCAAGCTGGGTTGCTATGACTGTGGGATCGATCTCTGCTGACTTAGTTTCTAGTAAGAATAGTAATAGCCCTTATCATGGAACTACCAGACAGGTGCTATTGTTTCCATTATAAAAATGCTGGAACTAGGGCTCAGAAAGTGAGTGGCCAATCTAAGGCTACACAGGTAGTAAGTAGCAGAGCCCAGATTCAAAGCCTCACCTACTCTTTATACATTACAGTGCAGCTTTAGCTGCAATGTGATATTCACATGGGCAGGTTTCTCCCATTTTTGAATAGTTCCATAAGGGCTAAGGGAATGGACTGCAAGTTTAAAGAAAAAAAATATGTCCAAATTGTGCAAGTGGCATTAAAGAAGGCAGGCAGAGAGCTATTCAAGTTCATGTACTTAAAGTCTAATCTCCATTATTGTCTGAGCCTAGTCACATTTCACCCAATCTAAGCATATACTATTTCAAATGGAATTGATCTAGAATAAAGAAGAAATTCATTGCCTACATGAACCTTACATAAAATGACAAAGTAACCTCGAAAAACACAAAAGCAAAGAAGAAGCCTGTCACTCAAAACTTAAGCTACTATGGGGAAATCAAGTTGCTTTTATTTATTTTTTTAAAGATTTTATTTATTTATTTTTAGAGAGACGGGAAGGAAGGTAGAAAGAGAGGGAGAGAAACATCAACATGTGGTTGCCTCTCATGTGCCCCCTACTGGGGACCTGGCCCGCAATCTAGGCATGTGCCCTGACTGGGAATCAAACTGGTGACCCTTTGGTTCACAGGCCTGAGTTCAATCCACTGAGCCACATCCGCCAGGGCTCAACTTGCCTTTAAATATCTCATAAAACATCAAAGTATACTGTTGTATCCTAAACACCGTGGATAGATTATTTATATCTGGATAGGCTCTTCTTGATGAACTATGAACCTAGCACTTCAAAAAAAAGAAAACAACTCTTTTACTCTGAGGACCTATAATTTGCACAGCATTACTTAGTCGATGGCATAACCAAACCAAGGCACCAAGTCACCCCTACATTTCTTCCTAGCTTATGAGAAGATGGGAGGTAGAAACCACATGGTCTGAACCCTGTCTCTATATTTATTAGCTGTGAGACCTGCAGCAAATTATTTCACCCCTCTGGACCTAAGTTTTTTCAAGACCCAAACAGTAATGATAATAATTAAAACACTCAGGCTGGGCAGGTTAAATTCAATGACCCATATAAATGACCCCGCACTGGGCACTGCCCGGGGAACGTGCCCCAAGACTCCCTGTGATTGTTGTTATTTACTCCCAGGACTCTGCTTTTCAGAATAGCAAAGCTACTGCGTGCCAGTTTCTGTTCTAGAGTCTAGAGATGCGGAGGCGAATGAGATAGCAAAGAGCCCTGTGCTGCGGAGCATAGTCTTTAGCGAGGGCTCATTCTCACTCCTTCCTGGACTTGATGATCTCAGCGGTACCGATGTGGCTTGCAATGAAACTTGGCATCAGAACACCTTTGCCAACTCAGAACGACTCAGGTGTCACCAGTATGTTGCTCCTTTGTCCACCATTTTCCAGATTCCAAAGAATGGCCTGAACAGATTATAGATATAAAATGAAATCACCAGCCTGAATCTGTCCTTACGGTGCCATTTGGGTTGGGTCAACTCAAAATGGTACAATTTCTGTCTTTGAAAGGGCTCTTTCCATTGGGCAAGAAAATAAAATCACAAAACCCCAAATTAAGGGAGAGTTAATCCACAGACATAACACCTTTTTACAGTGAAAGTGCCTCAGCGTGTGAAACGAGGCTTGGGAGTGAAGGGAAGCGAAACGAGAAGGCGGGTCTGCGCATGCCAGGTGCGCGGGCGCCCAGCGTCACCGTCGTCTGCTCAACTCGACAAAAAGTAGTTTTACACTAATAAAAAGTGATAGCCCTTCAAGTTCTAAACACTTTGCAGGATCCTCTCAAAGTTTTCCTGGCATGCTTTTAGTTCCAAGGGACACCCTGGATCCGGATAAAATAGGGAAACCAAGTTTCGGCACGACCGGTTAGGAGGAAATCCTTTGCTTCCATACTGCTTTCCGTGAGGATGCATTTTGCCGAAGATCATTTCTGACCTCTCTTTGCTGGCTGTGTTCTTTGTGCCTCTGGGGAGGTAGAGGAAATTATTCTATCGATAACTTTGGGGATAATATACATCAGGTTGATGTGTCTCAGAGGGGAAGAGCAGGAGAATGGGCCAGGAACAGCCATATGATTACAAGTAGGTAATGCTAACATTTCTTGTTTGGATACTGAGCTATCAGGCGTAAACTGCATTGTTAAAATAACTATCAGGGTGTCTAAATAAATGAAAGCTCATCACCCTGGACGGTTACAGGGTGTCATGAGCCAAAAGTTATAATTCATTTGATTGTGTACACCTAAAATTTGAAACGGGGAGAGATTTAAAATTCGGGCATGCTTAGCGAAACCCCATGCTCTCCTCATTTCTTTCTTGTGAGTGAGCTGCCTTCGGATGTATCAATTTCCCCACCTCCCTGATGACACGTTCCTCCCTGGGACCTGGGGTTTATTCTGTGTTCATTCTTAGCAGACTTGCTTGGCTCACAGACTTAACCTTATGTTTTCCAATCCAGCTCTGTCAATAATAAAAGTGATATCATCACCTCTGTGTTTGCTGTTTTTTTATCCCTCACCTTGTTCAGAACATGATATTTACCAAAGGCTGTCTCAAATATCTTGGTGGTTACAAGACAGCGTGTGGGGTCAGGGTGTCCCTGACATTTGGTGGCCAGAGCACAGGCAGATTGCTGGACATCCTACAGCGCTGGGATGGCCCTGAATAACAAAGAATTATCTGGCTCAAATGTCAACAGTGTTGAGGATGAGAAACTCTGTTCCATCTTTACATAATGAAGTCTACTGGATACCTCCAAGAGCAGAATGATGTTATTTTAATCTCTTTTTTCCATACCCACCCCTCTCAAGCTCACCCCCTAAAAAGAGTTTAAAGTATAGAGAACAGGGAAGAGTGAAAAGCATCCAGATAGTTAGTCTGGTATAGAAAACTTAACATCCAGATCTCTGCAATTATCACTTTTCATGTCATTATTCTGAGTATTCATGTCAGTATTCAGAGTATACTACATAGTTTAGTATTTAATCACTGGCCTCCAAATCACCTTCAACCTCTATCACTTACTATATCTGGGGGTATTCACGGCTCTGATAGCCATTTCCACTCTCCTTTTCAACAGCAATAATAACAACAGTATGATAGTAATTCCATTCATCGAAGACAGAACATTCCATTTCATCTTTACAGTAACTCTGTGCATTTGTCACGTTGTCCTCATTGCCAGAAGACAAAGCTGGCTTAGAGGAGTTAAATAAGCTATCTAAGGTCACTCTGCTAAGTGGCATCCTGGGTTACAAACTCAGAGCCTCAACCATATCAGTCAGCCATCTCCATTTAGGGCATGGCCACCTACCAGGTGCAGATAACTTGCTGGGTGCTAAGAAGTCTACAACTAGTCATAAAATTGGCCCCGTCCCTAAGAAGCTCACAATTGAGGAGCAGAGGGTGGCATGCACAAAGCCAAGCACAAGAAAGTGTGAACACTACGACTGTAGGAGTACAAATGAAGCGCTGAGAATACATGGAGGGCATGACTACATGGAGTTGTGCCTGGTGGACGGAGGCAAAGCTTTGCACCAAGGCTGGTGTTTGAGTTAGGCCTGGAAGAACAAATAGGAGTTTAGAGAAGCTCAGGAAAAGGGACAGTTCAGGTCAAGGTTTTGTCCTGTGGAATGGCACTGGATACAGACAGAAAATGAACAGGTATTTATAACTCACATCAAGGCTACAGACTGAATGTTAGAAGAGACCGCAGTGAGCCTTGCAGGGAAGCAGGAGAAGTTTAGAATCTGTGAACTACCATCTCCACGTTCCCATCTCCATCCACTTCCCGGATTTGTTAGTTACCGTAAGACACAATAGTGTAATGCCTGGATATCAGCCTATAGACTTTTCCTTTGTTCTGTCCATTATTCTAGTTAGTTGAAGTCAGTGCTTTGCTGACCCTTTTTACTGCACTGAATAATAAGAAATAAGTTTTAAGTCAGAAAACACTCACATACACACATGGACATCCAGAAATATATTTACTCTGGGTATGTGAAATGCACTCTAATATTTTCCATTGGATGGACTTCTGCTGTGCTGTACTGTAGTGTACTGCATTGTATTGAATATCATTGATAGAATGAAACTGTGATCCAATGACTTGCTTTCCCAACCCCCTAAATCCGCAGTTTAACCTGTGACCTTGTTTCACACATTCTCGGTAATTGCCACGTTCTTCTAGTCCATAACAGTCCATGATAGGATGGGGTCACGGAGTCACTGCGGATGAATCTTGACATCTTCAAATTGAGATGTGGTTATTAGCTCAAAAAGGCTGACAAGAAAATCTCTAAAAGGGCCATTTTCTATGGGTGTAGTTGCAACAGAAACCGTGAAGCCTGAAAAGTTGAAATATTGACTTCCTAGGTCGGACTTTAGAGATAATCACTGGTATGGAGAATGAACTCGATGGGAGCAGCGTGGGTATTTTTGGCCTGTATCTGGGTTTCTCTAACTGCAAGATTTTCAAGGACCAAGGTGATGTGTTTTTTTGCAAACTCTCCGTTTCTCTACATCATCATAAATGCTGGTGAGAGTCCTATTTGTTGACAGAGTAAATTAATCCTATGGGGAAAATAAAAAATTTGATAAGACAGTCCTGTCTATAAAACTATAGCATTAAATCTGAGATAAATATCTGACACAAAGTTATCAAGTCAGATCAACCAGCTTTAAAAATTTATTAAGCATCTACTGCGTGCTAGACCTTTCATACTCTAATAAGATACAACCCCTGCTCTCCTTGATCTGAGAGGCTAAAAGTGTGGTTCTCCCTAAAGAGAGTCCCCCCTCAGGGGACACTGGGCAATGCCTGCAGTCATCTTTAGTTGTCGCAACTGTGGGAGTGCTACTGGTGGCTCTCCTGGTGACCCAGAGTGCTGCTAAGCACCCAACACGCATAGACAGCCCCACAGCAAAGGGTCGTTCAGGCCACAGTTCCAACAGGGCCAAAGCTGAGAAAAGACAGTCCTTCATGTAGTCATTCAACAAACAGTTGTTGAGCAGCCTCTGTAGCCAGGATTACTCTGAGAGCTGAGGCTCATGTAGAACAGCTAAAAATGTTCTACAGGGAAGATACGAAATAACAAAATCAAGCTATGTGGTAAAAAACAGAGCTGTGCAGGATGACAGGGTCCATGCCGTGGGGAAGGTGGTAGTTAAACAGGGTGATCACGAAAGGCCTTACGGGGAAGGTGGCATCTGAGTAAAGAGGGAAAGAGGAGAATGAGCGAGCTGTGCAGTCATCACACAGAAGACTATCCCAGGCAGAGGTTACAGCAAGTGCCAACCCAGGCCCAGAGAAGTGGAACGTGCAGATCACATAGTGCCTTTCAGATCCTAGCAATACTACCTGCACAAGGTCAAGAGAAAGTAGCAAGAAGGAAAGGACTGTTTCTGCCTGGAAGGTCAAGAATAGCTCCCCAGAAGAGCCAAGATCTGAGCTGAATCAGAAAAATAATAACCAGACAGGGTGGGGCCAACGATGCTGGAGCCATGGGGCAGGAACAGCGGGTGCGACGGTGCAGAGGCACGGAGCTCGGCTGTGTAGAAGGAAAAGTGGCCTCAGCTCTCTGGAAGACATGCTGTGGGAAAGGGGTGCATTCACTGTAGCTGGTGCTTCACAAACCCAGGCTTTGGGCCATTCCACAGAAGAGCCACTCTGCTCTGCCTTTCTCACGAGGCACCCACTGGCCTTACGGAGGATTTAGGACTCCAGTACTATCTTACTTGTCCCTGATTTCAATTTCATCCAGAATAGGAGTGGTGGCTTTTTCCAAGGAAGTCAGAGTCAAAATGTTGAACATGACTAGGTGTTTCTGAGGTTAAAATCTCTGCAGTTTATAAATGGAAGAATCATATAAAAGAAAGAGCAATTCAACAGGAAATCGCTAACAACTTGGAAGTGAGGAATATCTGGCCTTGACATTGTGTCCCTTGAGGGTATAAATCACTGATACATTATCCAAATAACCCGGTGCTTAGATAACTCTTCCACACAGAACTATGGGAGCAGTTAAGTGAGTCTGATAACAGAGACCTAGGTTCCAGTCATGTTGTAGCCCTTAGTAGCTGCATGATTTCTTCCAGCTTTATTCACATAGAATTGACATATAATATTGTGTAAGTTTAAGGTGTACAATGCATTGGCTTGACACACTTAATATATTGCAAAATGACCACCACGATGACTAAATTTGGAAATTGGCTTCATCTCCTTGAGCATCAAATCCCCTATCTGTATGATGGGGTCAGCAAGAGAATCTCTGCCATACAGGCATTAGCAGGACTAAATAGGATAGTGCATGCAAAGCACTATGCCTAGTGCTCAACATAGTGTGATCCTAGTAAGGTGAGTTCTTAAGTCTGTCAGCCTCTTTCTCCCTAGCTTAATTCACAGAATGCAGCATTTTCTTCTCAAATATCAAACTTCTTCGCAGTCTGCCTTCCCTAACTGGTGCACGAATCGATGGCAGAGTTTGAGAGCTTCTGGAGCACTGGGATCAATTGCAAAGAAAATGATGAGGGATTAAGACAAAAGCCAAAGAAGAAGAACAGGCAGAGAGATGGTGCTCAAACTTCAAAAAGCAAAATTGAGGAATTCAGGTCAGGAGTCCCTATGACATAGATGCTAAGGCAATGGCCAAACAATACCTTTGCCACAGAATCTCTGAAAGCAATTCCAGCTGGTGTTCAGCGATCACAGGAGCACTGAGGAGTGGGGCTGGGAGTGCTATCTGTGCAAAGCAGTTGAGGAGAAAGCCCGGGGAGGAGCCGGTCACAGGTTTCCTGCTGCGCTGCCACATTGGAACCAGCACATATATTACCCGTGAAGGTCACAGTCTAGAAACCTTTAAGAAATAAATTTCAGCAAATCCCCCCAGGGAAAAGCATTCTGCAATTTTATATAACCATATGGAATTAGATGCTAAATCTTGAGCGAGTTCTGCCTGCACGCTGCAGGGGTCGTAGCTGGGTAACGCTGAGCTCTGGGGAGGGCTTCTCCATTTCCCACCTCCATCTTGAAACGTGAGCGATTTCTCAGACTTGCAATGAATTTTGTGCTTTTGTTTAAGAAATGCTTCCCAAGAATATTAAAAGGTAATCTGTAATACAGCTTCATTTTTTAATGAATGGGGGCACTGACAGGAGAGACATTCGGTGACATGCCCAAGAGAAACGAGGTACAAAGCCAACACTGAGAATCCCAGGCTCTGCGGTTCTGACATAGCATCAGGTGCCTGAGAAGGGAGGCCAGCTTTACCCAAGGGGAGAAAACTGGGAGTTTTTAAAAAATGAGGAAGGGAGAAGAGAAGGTAGAAATAAGGGATGAGCAAAAAATGAAAGGAGAAAGAGAAAAGAGGGTGAGAAGAATGACCTTATCGGCCAGCACTGTCCCCCACCCCCGCAGCATTTCAGTACCTGACATGGACTGACACCCAGATTGCCAGATCACAGACCCTGACACATGGGCAGCCAGGGTGCAAACCTCAGACTTGCCTTTTTCTAGCTGCGTGACCTGGAGCTAATCCAGAAACATCTGGAAACCTTATTTTTCCCATGACCGAATAGGAAGTAAAAACATCACCTTTTTACATGGTTGTTCTGAGAAATACAGGTGACTGTAGGTTGAGCACTTAGATGCAGGTGCGCTCAAATGATATTAAGTATTATTGACATTATTATTATACTAGTTATAGACTTACCTACATGGTGGGGGAACCCACTTGGGGAAAACCACACAGACGTGGGGAACTAAAGGTAAAGAAACCCTAAGTTACAGGGTTATTAGGTTGTCATTTGTACTTTTTTGAAGATGTATTATTTTTTAATTCCATGCTTGGAGGTATAAACCAAGGAATTCAGAGTTAGAATCATTAATTATCATGTTGTAGAATACAAAAAATTCCAAAGAGCTCTGCTTCCTAGAGGATTCAAAAACATACATTTGACCTTTCTTTCTTTGGCTGCCTTCAAAGTCAAAACTCAGGGTCCTTTTAAGCGAGCACGTCTGATTAATGGCCGCTTTCATGCTGCCTATGCCCGCCGGGCCTGGATCCTTCACCACGGCCCAGTTACCTGTCCTTCCGGATATTTAGCTATATCTCATCTATCACGTGAGCTGCCCTCATTCTTGAGCTAATGTTATTTTTGAAATATCTAGGCTCAAGTCCCTCCAAACGTACTTCTACTATACAGGCAGAATGGTGGAGGTAAAAGGACACAGTCCCTGGCATCAGAGAAACCTGGTTTAAATCACTAGCTGTGTGACCTTCAGAAAGGTACTCACCTTTCCTGAGCCTCATTTTGCCCACCAGTGAAATAAAAACCTGAGTAGTCCTTCAGGTTGCAATGGAGGTTACATGACGGAACAAATATGAAAGCAAGAAGCACAGAGCCTGACATACTGCCTCCCTTTCCCGGCCTATCTCTTGCCACTTTTCAGCAGTAGCCTTATCCCATCAGGCACAGTTCTCCGAACATCCTAAGGTCACTCTTCTATCCAACTGGTTAGCCCACACGAAACTAGCCATGACGGGATTAAGCAAGATGGCCTGGCTGACCACTTCTGAGGGTGCTATCAAGGAGATTTCACGATGTCCATCTTTCCTCCCAGCTGGGGAGCTGTTCCCAACTCAGGCTCTTGGCTGGAAGGGAATCTTCCCATGGAGAGAACTTTAAAATATGTTCCCCATACCCACAGTGTGCAGAGAATGCTGGATCTGACCAGAGCAGTATGGGTCTAGCCAAGAAAAGACAGGTACAGAGTATCCAGGATAAAGGGACAGAAAGACAGGCATTTCACAGCCCCAGCCAGCGTTTTCAGAGTACACATGAGAGGAGCAAAGCCTCCCATCGAGCCCTGTCTGGTGTGGCTCAGCGGATTGAGTGCTGGCCTGTGAACCAAAGAAAGGGTCGCTGGTTCGATTCCCAGGGCACATGCCTGGGTTACAGGCAAGGTCGTGTCCCCAGTAAGAGGCACATGAGAGGCAACCACACGTTGATGTTTCTTTCCCTCTCTTTTTTCCTCCCTCCCTAAAAATAAGTAAAATCTTTTTTTAAAAGCCTCCCATAGAAATATTTAATAACATTTGGCCTTAAGGACTCTATTCTTTTTTTGTTTAAGAGTAAGAAGAAGAAAACTCAAGTAAAAAAAATATATTTTGCAATAAAAACTAGCCTATGAGGAATCAGAACATCACTGAACAGGATCCAAAATGGATCAAATCTACTATTAAAGACACACTGACTAAGGGCCATCTTCAATTTTTTGTTCGCTCATCTGTTTATTATTTTAGTGAGAAGCAATGTGGGGTTAATATTAAATCCACTGCAGGCCTTAGAAATCTGGGTTCTAAAAATACTACACTAAAAATTTATTTGGTATTATAATAAAGCACGGGTGTAGCAATTTTCATCAAACATTTTCATTTCTTTTATAAAGTTCTCAGTTAATAAAAATCTAAGAATTGTTCATCCATTGAACTAGCAACTAAAATTCTACTATGCATCAAGTACTCTGCTAGGCAGTTAACATACCAAAAACTATTGAACGAAATTCTGCAATGCATCAAGTACTCTGCTAGGCAGTTAACATAGAACAATGATCAGAACATATCATGTCCTTGATCTTATGAAGCTTATCTTTTAGTGGATGGAAAACAAACAATAAAAGTGCAGAAAATTCGGATAACAGCCAGTGCCGTGAAGAAAACTCAAGCAGGGCAAGGTGATAAGAAGTGTTTGGAGAGCAGTTACTATTTCCTTAGGGTAGTCCTTGGAAGGCCTAAAAAACTGACATTTGAACAGAAACAAAAATGATGACAGATAGCAGACCAGAGAGAGAGTCGGGTGATGAGTGTTCTGGGCAAAGAGAACACGGGACCATTCCTAGGATATCCAGGAACTGCAGAGGTCAGATGAAGAGCTGAGACACAGGAGATGGCAACAGAAAGCTCATGGAAACTCAGTTCTCCTAGGGTATTAAGGACCTTTTTGTCTTTTCCTCTGGAAGAAATTAAGAACCATTGGAATCTTATGTGCCAAAGAGTGATATAAAGTCCCTTAGCTTTTAACAAAACCTTTCTGGCTGCCATGTGTGGCAGAAAATACAGCATGGGGTGGGACAGGTAATAAGGAAAGCAGACCAGTTAGAAAGCTATGGCAAGAATTCTAATGAGAATGCCCCCTCGACCAACACTCTAGAAGCGGAGAGGCAATGGAAGCTGAGGGCTATGGACCAGGAAGACTGCACAGCAGAGGCGAGATCTTTGGCAGGAGAAAACGTACTGGGTAAGCAGCATGTCACTTGCATTCTACAGAATTAGGAACTAAGGAGGCTTTTAAATTTTTTCTGGCAATAATATGGGCTATATTTACAAGTATGTTCTCTGTCTATAATTCTTTTCCCCATTGGTAAATTGGGTAACTTCTCCTTGGCCTCCAGATCTCAGCTGAAATGTCTCCTGAACTGGGAAGCATTTTGTGATGGATGACCCTGTCCCACCCCAGGCCTCCAGTCTACATTAAAGGTCTGTCTTGGTTTCTGATGGCTGTCACAGCAAATTACCACAGATTTGGTGACTTAAAACAGACAAAATTAGTCTCTCATGGTCTGAAATCGAGTTGTTGGCAGGGCTGGCTCCTCCCAGAAGCTCTGAGGCAGAATCATTCCACGTGCCCCTCTAGGCTTCTGGTGCCTGGTGGCTGCCCACAACGCTCGCCCGTCCGTGGCTGGCAGCTTCCGAAATCCAATCTCTGCTGTCGTCTTATCGCCTCCTCCATGTGCCTCTAGGTCAAATCTCCCTGCCATTTCTCTCTTAATGACACCATCAGTCACGGGATTCAGGTCCCATGGTAAATGCAGGTTGATTTTACCGCAACATCCTTAACTAGATCCTCAAAGACCCTCCTCCAAATAAGGTTACATTCACAGGTACTGGGCATTAGGACTTGGATATATCTTGTTGGGGACCTCTACAGGTCCTGTATTTTATTCCTCCAGTGGATGAAGAAGGGGTAATGTAAAAAATCATAAATTTCAAACTTGGAAGGTCCTGGTGGGTAAACACACCCCAGGCCTATAACTTCTTTAATGAAAGGTTTTTAAGCAAGCTCTTTCCATTGTTCTTGTGCTGTAGGTCAATACACGTTTGAAATTCCAGAAAGAATACACTTCGAAGGCATAACCACCCTTGAGAACACAAAATTTTAATCACCCAGTAATCCAATCCCTGCCTTAATTTCTCTCACCATCACATAATCTTCCTTACATTCCCCTCCTTAATTCCAAATGCATAAAAGGAACTGCAAAACTGTTATCCTCAAAAGCATTTGAGGTCTTGCTTCCCGGCAATTGTCGTCAGTTTTGGCTCGAAGAAGCTCGTAAAAATCCTCTGCGGGTGTCGACGTCTCTTAGGTCTACACTCCTTTGGCACACTTCATCCCAGGATGTGTGCCTCACTGTCCTCTGACTGCCTTCTTACTGACCTGTTTGGCCCAACAGATTTGAGCTGCTCGAGCACACAGACCACCTCTTTCAGTACTGTGTTCAGTTCCATACACAGCTCCTGGCACATAATCACAACCAATGACTCCTTGCTGAATAAACTAATTACAGGTCATAAAGTACACTTGTTAAACCAGCAAAAGCTTTAACTAACTCTCACCAGGCAGTTTGAGCTTCCTTCGGTCATGAGAGAAGGCTCTCGGGTGTTTGCATTAAACATTGGCCTTTTATACATGCTTTAGCTTCTGTTTTGTTCTACAACATAACAGAAAATATAGTATAAGTGAAATTATATATGCATTGGGCAATGGGAAGAAGAATTCTTAACCATAACAACAAAGGCTTTTGTTCAACATTAGTGGTTTTAAGCTTTTACATAAAGTCTACCTCAATAGTCACATTATTTCCTTCCTCTTTTATTAGCTATTCATGGAGCTACCGTTTCCTATTTGCTGTTTTCAAGAGTGGAATCAGGAACCTCCAACGTCCAGAAGGATGCCACACCCAGTGATACCATAGCCAAGAACTTGCTGGAGTGCAGGAGCAGTGTCCAAGCAGCGAACACAAGAGAAAACACCTAGGTTGCCAGAATAAGACAATGAAATTATTATCCAAAGTGTGTTTGACTGTGTTAGGAAATTAAGAATAAAGGGATCTGATGACCACTTGATCTAAAAGCTGAGAACTTGAGAAGAGTAGACAGGAAAGAAGGGAAGTAAGAGGCAGAGGTCCGCCTACAGCAGCAGAAGCCAGCTCAAAGGTGAGAAGCAGGGAGATAGGAAAGATGATAGTTCTCAACACGAAGATGAGGAGAGCGCATGACAGGAGAGGACAGCAGGGGATGTGGTCTCTCCGACTAGGAGACACCTGAGCTCAGAGCAGCCTCCTGAGCACGACACCAGAACTGCCCCCTGTCTATCAGATCTGTAAAATCTGCTGGCTGTGACAAGACAGCAGGTGAAAGGACTCAGTCTTTACTTATTTCAAGAGGTGTATAATCAATGGTAATGATTATAACCCAACAGAATGTGAAATATATAATGAAAGGCCAAATCAATCCATGTTCATTGTATTGGTTTCATAGGGATCACTAATAATCAGAACCATCCTGACAATGCATTGACCGACCTGGGACCTCAGACTGATGTTCATTACAGTAGAACGCCATGCTAAACTGTGATACAGTAGTATACTGAAGCCTACACTGTTTCATCACACAAGCAGCAAGCAGGAAAAGGTACCTCTATCATCAAAGACAACCCTATGTATACATTCCAAAACTTAAAACAGTCAAAATCAATACATACGTTTGGTTCGCTGCTAAATAAAAAGGGTACCATTTTACTAAGCAAATGCAATAGACAGAGTTCTGTGATTTTTTTCTTTTCCCCCAAAGAAAGGCATTTCAGAGTAAGACAAGGCATGGTAGATAGAAAAACAACCACAACAACAACAAAAAAAAACAGAACACCATGAAACTCCAAAACTACTTTCTGAGGTTTTAGTAAAATCTTTTCTTAATGCAGTGCATTTCCTGAACAGCTTTTCATGCTGATAAAACTAAGGTAGATGCTTCCCACACTTGCCAAACAGACTCAGGCAGGTGCTGGAGAATTACATTTCCCAGCAACTTTACCTGCCACGAACAGGTTGACTATTCTCAGGCCAGTTAATGCTGCCAGCTCCTATAAAATAGCATCATTGATGAGGGGTAAATTTCTTCTCATAGAGTCATCTAAAACACCATATGTATACCTCCTGCTTTCAGGGAAAAATAATTTCTTCCTCTCATCGTGTTCTCTGAACATTCACCTAAGAGTTGTACGTTTAATACAGAATCCTCCATAATTCTACACTCGCACATGGTCACCACATTCCTTGTGTCCTCTTTTCTCCATCTCGTTGCTATTTGTTCAGACACTTATCATTTCCAAACACCTGACTCCTTTGCCTAAAGTCCTGTGAAGGTGCTTCATCCCCATCTACAGAAGTCTCCCTTGGAATGCCACAGAAAGCCATAGAGACTTTCTGTAAGTTTCTCTCAATGTTTCTCAACATGTTTTACCTAATTTGACCATAAATATCTCCCCTAGAACACTTCATAATATTTCACTTAATTCTCCACCCTGTAATGCTCTTCCCTATTTATCAATTCATCCTTCAAGACCTAGTTCAAGTGGCATCCCTTCTAGAGGGATTTTCCCAGGCCCGGGAAAAATAAGATATTTCTTCATCCTTGTTACTCCAAACCTTTGTTGTAATCACAGGCTTTAGGAAAATCACTGCATATTTACTATATCTAGATAGTGCAGTAAGCAATTAACACCATTATTTTCTTTTAATCCTACCCCAAAATACTGTAAGATGGGTTCCATTAGTATTTCAACTTTATAAATAAGGACATAGAGGCTTCAAGAGGACAAACACCTTCTTAAATTTACATAGCTCTTGAATGGTGGAGTGTCTGGTCGCATGTTGTTGAAATTACTGGTTTACATATAATTTATTGCTAATCAAGCTTACAAATGAGCAAGAACCCTGAAATCCTCATTTCTGTATTTCTCCCAGTACCCAGAACAGGGCCTGGTACACGGTAGGCAAATGGACAGCATGTGTTTAGTGACTGAATGAAAGGGATGCAAACAACAAAGGATGTTCTGTGCTCTAACATGTTCTGTCCTATTTTGTAATTCACCTCATGTTCAACGTTTCATCATAATGAAGAAAGAGAACCAAGCTCTGGGAAATAGCTTGATCACGTTTCCACCTCCTAATGTTGTCTAAATGATTCCATCTAAGAAAAAAGACCTAACTCTAAACAGGAAAAATACATATTCCAGAAGACATCTCAATCCGCGTTGCACAGCAATGCTTCTTCACCCGCTTCTGCGTTCCCGGTCAGCCGGGGTCATTCTGATACTCCCTGCTCAGCCACATCACTGTTGGCTCCACCTGGCTGGGATATAGACCTTCTCCTCCTCTCTCTTTCAAGCTCTTAAGAGTTTAACCTCCTTAGGAGCCAGTTATCTCAAGTCAAACCAGGGCACGCCTTCCAGGCAGGGCTTGTCCCAGGGCTTCCTCCTACCACCGTCTTTGTGAGCACTCGGTAAGTATTCTGTACTCTGGCTCCCAGGGCTCCGCCTGGAAAACCTGGGCTGGGCTCAGCTCTAAACTTTCAAGAAGGGAAATGAAGTGAATAGAATTTCTTGCTCATGACAATGACTCGGTGCTTAATGTTATATATGTCTATAATTCTGCTAAAAGTTAAAATTGACTCTCTTCAGGGGAATGGCATCTCTGATTCACATCTTCTGATGATGCAATTTCTTAAACAAGCCAATTCTCTCCCACTTTAGGGTTTTTGCATTATTGTTCCCTTTGCCTAGAATATTCTTCTTCAAGTTGTTCACATGGCTCCCGGCACCCCTTCCTTTTGACCCCCGCTCAAAAACCCCTCCCACACCTGATAACTTCCCAAACGGCACCAGGGCTGATTTCCGCTCTCCGGGCCTCTGTCCTGCTGGGTGTCCCTTCACGGCATTGTCTCCCCCAGACACTGTAGTGTCAGCAGCAGCAGCAGCATGGGGAGCACTCATGGAGCAATTCATTCTCACCAAAGCCTGTGCTAAGCACTTGGCATGAATCAGGCAGATAACCTCCCCAACTAGCTTAACATTTGATGATTGCTATTACCTCCCATGTTGCTGACGAGGAAACAAACATAGAGAGGTTGAGTTACCCCCAAATCATCCACATAAATGGCTTGTGAGTAAAGTTTCCAAGGATAAATAGTTTTTCAGGTGAACCAAACGGAGCAAGGCATTTTGGCAGAGTAAACATGGAAATAGGCATTTTAGTGTGTATAGTGAATATTTCTGGTTTTGCTGACTCAGCATTCATTTCCCATGAACAGTTACACAATTTATTTATTTAGTTAGTTAGTTAGTTAGTTAGTTAGTTAGTTAGTTAGTTAGGCAATCCCTCTTATTCCTCTTTCACTTCACGTGGCTTGGGTTGAGCTCATTGTGCGTCCCAGTTCTCAGAATGGACGTACACAACCAACAAAGGGAAGGCTTTCTTGACGCTCTTGCGGGACTGGGGGTGGTAGGAAGTCCTCTCATTCCAATGGAATTGTTCGTCTAGTCTAAGTCCAGCACTGCCAGTTGTCATCTGCTCGAGAAAGAAATCTAACATGGAATATTCAGACTGAAGGAATGGGAAGGCAGAGATGTTTTCCTCATAGTCATTTGGAAACCTTGAGTACAGCAACACCAGGTCTGTCCTCTGTTGTTAATTTCAGGAGCCAATAACTTCCCTCAAACTGCTCATTCCAGTTTGAGTTGGATTAACAAAACTTCCAACTGTAATATTTTCTACTAACAGAGTAAAAAACAGACTTCTATGTATTCGGAGCCTCACCTAATTCAGCATCTATAGAACCTAACGTGAGAAGATGGGACTAGAGGCATTTACCCAACTTGAGTACAAGTGGGTGAAACGGACATGATGTGAAGGTGCCTGTATTTCCATTGCTAGGGCTACAGGCTTCAGAGAGCAGGGGTCAGGTGCCATGGACAATTCCCAGTATACCAGCAGCCACACTGACAAAACGGCTCTGAAACACGAAGAACTCATTGGGAAAAGACATCTCTTTGGGGAAGATAATTTAGAGCACTCAGCAAAGCTGCACTGCCCCCGATGACACACAGCAGTGGCCCTGGGTCTGTGGTGGACAGGGCTCCGCTTAGAAGCATGAAACCTGATGGTCTGGATTGGAGCGAGGACCTGTGGGCAGAACAGGTGTGCTCGTGTCCCAACCATCTCTCTACCACCTCTTCCTGAGCACACACCAACTGGGTGACCTGAGAAAAGTCACAACACTTTTGAAATGGAGGGATGGGCCCCTACACCCTGTCAATGTCACAGAGTTGCAGAAGGGTCCACATAAGACACAAACAAACAAAGGCCTTGGACACTGTAGAGCTCCATGCAAATGTCCAACACCGCTAATGCCATCAGCAGAGCAGGGGTTGGGCGTAAGCTTTGGCGCTCATTTTTTGTGTGAGCATGAGCAAATTATTGCACTTTGGGGCTCTCGTTTCCTTTCTTTCAAAGATAGTGGACTCAACGGTGTTGAATGTTCCTTCTAACTATAACATTATTTCAGTAATTCTCCAAGTCTGCACTTTGCCTTTGTGGGAAAGAGGCCTAAATTAAAGTAGCCAATTGGAATTTGCCAGAAAGCAAAAGCCAAGCTACTTAGGAAGCCAGAGCCCAATCATAGGTAAGTTCCGCAGCCAACAGTACCTATAACTACCACGCCGATAACTGACACAATCCCCATGTTAACTGAGCAACAAATGGCTTAAATTTTGCATCAACCATTTGCTTAATAAAGCTATTAGTTCACGGTGGGATCTTTGAGAAATGCTTTCTAAAAAGTGTTAAGATTAAACTTCTGGCACTTAACGAATTAAATGACAAGGGAAATTCATTTAGGGTTGACACGTTATTCCCCGGAGAAGCAGAATAATTGAGGCATTCCAAATACAACAGCTATCATTGCACACCATTTGCCCAGCCAGGACATCACTTGAAATTCACTGAAAGCCTGCGATGAGGCGGTCAGGCACAATCCCCGTTGCAGAGACAGAAAAGCTCATGGTCTCAGCACAACCTCACTCACATCCCAAACACAGTTAGTAGGTGGGACAGGTGAAATCTGAATTTTGGATCTTTTGATTTCCAAGTCTCTTTCAGGCTGTCTTCTCTCTTGGAATCAACTGTCCCAGGAGTACTACGAAGAGACTGTTACGTTTTGAACTGGGAAAAACAGAAAGCTGTTACGAGAGACCTAGAGCCACTGAGTGTCACTCTGCAGATTTGAAGTGAGTTTGCCATCTGAGTTTACACAATCAAATGTACATCATGCACTAGTATTGCTTCTACGACAAATTTCAGGCCCAATGCTCATGTGTGTGATTGACAGAACTCAATTAATACTTCTCTCTGCTGCGTGATTTGTTAGTGACACCAAGTTACCTCGGCAGGTTACTGCTGCCCTGAAATCTCTTCACTGGCTCCTGCCACAATTGGGTATTGATTGAAAAATTCCATTACTGTCCTTAGTTACACAGCTTTCAATAAACAGGCCACAGACAGCACTGTGGCTGGTTTCAAGGAGAACTAAAAGACCTGAGGGCAAAGGGATACCTGAGAAAATTAGCAAGAAGCCTTAAAAGCTCAAGCAGAATGCGTGGATCTCCTTATTAGAGTGTGACCTGACAAATTAGTAAATACTGATTCACTTCTGGTCCTCAAATGAGACCCACCTGCTGGATACAAAATTGAAAATGTTTTAACAGCCACCTGATTGTACGCTGAATACAGACAAGAATCAGCACTCGGCATGTGCATTTTTGGAAAGGCTAACATACTTTCACTTCAATTTACATTTATTGAGCAATCCCTCTCTGTCCCAGGCCCCAAGCTAGGTGCTAGAGATACTAAGAAACATAGGACAGGATTTTCATTATCAAGAGTTGACAAATTATAACTCACAGGCCAAATCTGGCCAGGTGCCTATCTTTCAAAATAAAGTTTCATTGGAACATAGTCAAGTTCATTAATGTATGTATTGTCTCTGGCTGCTTTTGTGCTACCGTGGCACGGTTGAATAAGTGACAGAGGCTATGTGCCCCATATTTGCTACTTGGCTCTTTATAGAAAAAGTTTATTGACCTGTGGGCGAGACTAGCGTACTGGGAGAGCAACAGGTTCTAACAGATGGTTTAAATATCATATCCTAAATTCCTCATAATCAGTACACAGAGTGGTAAGAAACCATTAAGAAAAAGTATCTAAGCTTTCCTTAGGCTGCCAGGAGGAAGTGAAGCATGAACTTCTTATGAAAGAATAAGCAGAGATGGCTAGGTGAGGATGGATAAGGAAAAGAGAGAACATGCAAAACAGAAGGGCCTGCACAAGCAAAAGTACAGTCATAGAACCATAAGGTCAAGCCCGTGCATGGACATGCAACCTCCACAGCAGCAGCTGAACTTGACTGCTCCCAAGAGGAAGGGAGCGGTCTGGTCACGAGGAGTCTTATATGTCATGCTGGGGTGTCTGGGCCTTATCTTTAGGAAATCCCAGGTGATGGAAAGGATTAAATAATGGAATACGTAGCCCAATTTGTATTTTGGAGAGATCTCTCTTGAAGAAAAGAGGAGTATGAGTTGCAAGAGACAAACTTAAAACCTGTTAGACCTGAGAGGAAACTCTATAGTCCCAATGACAGGTATCAGGGCTCTAGGCTGTGGTTGTGGTGAAATTTCCACTTCACAGTGTTCAAAGGAGGAGACTAATGAAGAGGAAGATGGGCCTCAGTAAGGAACGGCCTTAAAAATAATGCTGACCAAAAACATAGCCAACACCTCTGACAAGCGTTTGTGCACCCAATCTAAATAGGGACAGAAAAATCACAGCACGGCCTTTCTGGTGGGTTATGAACATAATCAAAGAAAAAGAGAAAGGTAAAGTAGCTAAATAAAAGAAGAGAAAGATAACTAAAACTGTGCTCTGTGCAGACACAGTGCCAATGTCTTCACATACATACTATTATTTGATACTTTCTACTGCCTAGAATGAATGAATGAATGAATGAATGCTAGAATGAACGAATGCTAGAATGCCCATTTAAAAGTCCCCAGAAGAGAGTCTGAGACATGACTGGTGCTCAGCAAAGCTTTGGTGTGTTTCCTTATAGGACTGCCCTGAGAAATTACCCTTACAGGAATGAGGGTTTTCTCATTCAGATGATTTTATGCACCTCCTCTCACCCCAGCTTTCTGCAGGTACTCAGGACCCAACGAGATGGGTCAGACTTGGCCTCGGCACCACAGAAGTTCTAGTCCACGGGGCTGCTGAACATCTCCCTTAGGGCAATGAAAGTATAGTTTGGAAGCAGATATCAGAGAGTTGAGTCAATTCCACATTTTGATCATTTATATGCATAAACAAGCTCACATGGTCCCTAACTATGGAGGTATCTGGAAAAATCTAAACAAGGAAAATGAGATTTTAATTGGTTTCTTCTCAAAAAAAAGTTATTATTAAATATGCACGTTTCTTTATTTGAAGCTCTTAAGTCCATGTGAAGTTTGCTTGCTCTTTCCTCCAAACCCAAGCAGACTGTGCATGTCAAGTGTTAACGTAATTAAACAAGGAAGCCATTAGACCTGCAGCCTGCAGAAGCCAACAAAAACCTAAGGCAAAGTCGATTCCTGTAAATGCCTCAAGGCAGAGAAATTGAAACTTAAGAACAAACAAACACAAAGAGCCAACCAACGAGGCTTCCCCAAGTGAAGCAAGCACCTGTGCTGTAGCCAATCAGATCATTTCCTTGCTTTGCTTCCAAGACTGCTCTAAAAGAGCCTTTCCCTCGGCTCCTGCTGTTAGAGTACTACTCCACTCGAAGAGATGTTTGCCCAGATAAACTCTTGTACATTTTAACGTGCCTCAGTTTATCTTTTAACACGAGACTGTGGGTTCTAAGAGCCGGTTGGCCCTGCATTTAGTATAGTGTGATATGCAAATAAACACTTAATAAATTACTTTTTATGAGGCTAATGGCTTGGTCTGGGGAATAGTTTCAGCTACTGGCCATGTGTACTTAGCTGGAGAAATTATCTTTCCTTCCCTCCAGTATCAATTCATGCTCGATTAATACAATTCATCACATACACCCCAGATTCCCACAGTCATAAACACTAATTACTTTCTCTGAATTGCCAACATGGGGCCTTGTTTATAAATGCCTGAGTCTCCCACTTGAAATAACATTCCCCAATGCCCTCCATAAACCCATTTGTGAGAATTCAAAATTATGTACAGAATATACTAAATATGTATTTGTGCTATTTGGCGATGCTAAGTAACCACAGAGAAAAGGCTGGAGTTGCCCATAGTCAATAGTTTATTCTGTACTTCAAGAAGCTTATGGTGTGACTTCCCCTTTCCTGAACTCTATCCCAATATATATGTATTAACATGCAACATTCTTCCTTAGCTGATTCCTACAGTTATACAAATTAGACTAGTCTTGCCAAAAATCATGAGTTTTCCCAAGAAAATGACATATATCTCTTCTCTATCAATCAGTACCCAACCTGGGGATAACCACACACATATTTAAAATCAAAATAGGAGTAAAAGTTATATATTAGCTTAAGTTTCTGGAGAAACAGAGTCTGGGATGAGTTTGAATGTTTGGAGGTGGGGGTAGTACAATTCAGTGAAAGCAAGAGGAGAGAGCCTGCAGATGAGAGAAAATGAGACGGGAGCCAGAGGAGCAGTTGATTTGACAGTGCTGTTCACAGTGGTCGCCACATACATTTTGTTTCTTCCAGTTGTGACTGTCCTTTCATGCAAGAAGATCACATTCACTTCCTTAACACATAGTCGGTCAAAGTGCTCTGATTGGCGTTTAGCAAATGCTGCTGAGCACAGAAGAGGACCGAATCAAGTCCCACGGCGCATTACCCATAGAGAGTGCGTGATACGTGCTTTTTTTATCACTGCATTGCCTGCACATCACCTCTCTCTCACAGGACTGTAAGCAATGAGAGGCTGGAGTCCTGTTTGATTCTTGTATATTCATCACCTTAAAAGCCACGTGGCACAGAGTAGCTGCGCTGGGGCAAGAGAAGATCTAAGGCACATAAATTAGGTGTCACTCACTCTTAGGATCATGAAGTGCCTTGCACAACAGATATAAAATTTATTAAACAGGAGCAGAATAAAAGGGCATCAAGAAACAATAAAGAAAGGCCAGCACTGGAGGAAAGGGTGAGAAGCATGAAAAGTGGGAGGGGAGAGAGCAAGGTGGCAGAAGGAGGGAGGGAAACATCATAGATAACAGGTCAGAGACATCATTGACCAAATAACCATGTGCTCTTCCACATTCCTCAGCCTCCCTTGCAATTAGCCGGGGTCATGTGACTTGTTTTAGCCAAATGGCTGTGAGCAGAGAGGACCTGTGCCATGATTCCATGTCTATCCCTTCTTTCTGCTGCTGTAGTGATTTAAAAGCATGTGGGACGCATGGCATAATCCTGGGACGGAGTGGGGCAGTGCAGCGCTCACCAGACTAGGCATGAGCAAAGTCACATGTGGTGTGAGCTCCTGAGATGGGGGGTTTGCTGGTGTTAGACACAGTCCTTCCATCCTGATGAATACACTGACACATCACATGTGCTGGAGTCATGCCGATTCTTGTCATTTCAAAGAGGAAAGCCTTGACTTTATTGTGATATAAATGATATATGTGGACAAGTACTTCCTGGCCCCGTCATTTCAGGTCCATTTTTAGGAAACGTTGTACTCAGTGGTCCTAAGCCAAGAACCCGGAAAACTGCCATTTCACCGAGAGGACCCGAGCCACCTGCCTTGTCTTAGCTTGCATGAAGAATTTTTTGCATTGAAACAAGTTACCGGAGAATTCCTTCCCAGAACATCATCTATTCTTATGATCACGTATTGTTTAACTGAGCATATTTGCTGAGTTTTCACATGCAAAATGGGTCTCAAACTTAAACCCAGTTTATTTAAGTGTTACCCTCTCCACATCTCAATCAGTTCTTCGGAAGGAATACTTTTCTTACTTCCTGTGAAGTTTGGAGTTTAACTTGTTCTTCCTACAATCCTTGAATGCAGTAACTTCAGGAATTAGAAGTTTTAAAGGGCCATTTAAGTATAGCAATGAAAAACAGATAAAACAACTAAAACATGGCTTAAGTGAAAAGAACTTTATCTTGTTTCATACGTTTGCATGTTGTGTGAACATGTATGAGACACAGTATGTGTAGTGCCCAAAGCAAGATCAGAAGAAGCAGGATCTGAATTCTAGGGCTGCCTCTGCTTGTTACTAACTTTGTGATCCTGAGCAAATCGCTTAAACTATGCTTTTGTTTGGTTTGAAAAATTTTGAGGGAACCAAGCAAGACTGAAAAGCAAGGTGGAAAGACACTAAATTCTGAATAGAACAGTCCTGGGAATGAGACCTCGCCTTCCTATTGACTCAGGCGTGGGAAAACCACTGGCTGCCACAAACCTCAAATAGCTCAGCTGTACAAAAGGGGACAACTCACTCCATACAGTCACTATGAGATTCAATAAGATAATATATGTAAGCAGGCATGGCATAGAGCCTGGCTTGTAGAAGACACCCAACAAATATATGAGTATGTGTATATATATATATACATATATATAAAGTATACACACAACATATAAAGATCTTTAGTCAATTATTGCTCTAACCTACTAAAATGCATTGTGCTTTATATGCAAAACATAATGGTTCAACCAAACTTTCATTCTCTAACTGGATGTTATATAGAAATGGATACAAGTTTCTAGGGAAGAAAGGACCCAGCAATGTCATCAGCTTCACGTGGCTGTCTTCAGGCAGGCAGCTTCCCAGCCACGCTGACAGTGGGGACCCATCCATTTCTGAAAGATCTCCTGGGAAGGAGACACTTTAATCTCCATTGGCAGATAACAAATAACTGGCATTTGAAATTTCATACCCAGATGAAGGACAGTGCTTAATCCTGAGTGATTTATAGCCTGAGTCACATGGTTATTATTGACGATTCCCTGATTAGACCTTTGGCATTTCCCCCGGTCACAGCTTTTTCCTCAGTTTAAATAAAATGTGATCAGAAAAAGTGAAGACACTGAGATGATTAGAAGAATGTGAGAAAAAAGAGAGAGAGGAAAAGAGAGAAAGGAGGAAAGAATAAAGAAATATCTAATGAAGTCATATTGAATGCACTTGGATATTTTTCCTTTTCAACTTTTTGGTGAAACTGCAAAGAAAATATTTAGAGATATCTATAGGAATGTTTGAATTAAAACAGGAGAATAGGCTTATAACAGAATAAATAAAATTCAGAATAAATGAAATTCAGAATATTTTAAGTGTTTCAGATATTTTAAGTATCTTTTTTTTAAAAACTCATTTTTGTGTTCTGCAATATCATTAATATTATAAGTTTTAAGTGGTAATAATATTTTTGTCTAATTGAATCTGATTCCTTTTGTGGGGGCTCTCCAAATAAATTGTTGTGTTCACGGAGGATATTATGCCTTTGATTCTATTAAGTACAAATACATTTTTTTTAACCTGTGACTCAATAGTTAGTCAAAACAAACACACGTATTGATTGGGCTCCGGGACAGCTCAGTGTCTTAGCTGTCTAATCTTCCTCTTCCCCTGTCGGCCTCCTCAGTACCCCGACACAATCTCCTTCGGCAGCGGCCTCACCATGTAGGCGCACCGCACTGATGGGTTCGCCCGGCTGCTGTCACAGAACCCAAGCAACCGCAGTGACTTAGCACTGTAGGTGCCAGAACAGTGTACGAAAATCAATTAAATGGTGAAATCTGCTCTCAGAAAAGGCACAGAGGCAGCTGAATTAAAATATCACAAAAGTATTGGTAAGCATGTACACCATTTACATTTTAAGTCTACAAGGATATGATAAAAAAGATAGAAATTGTATTTTTATGTCTACAAAATATGATGAAAAAAGACAGAAAGAGATAAAGATAAATTGAGATAGGTAAAAACAGAGACAGGGAGCCATCACTCACGCAGACCCTTTGACAGCATTGTGAGCATGAACACTGCCTGGAAGGGCAGTAATACCCCGCAGGCGGAGTCCTGTGTCATAGAGTAGGTGTAATGGGGTGGTGGCGGGGGGAAGGCAGACTACAGCTACCACCTGTTTCTGTAAGGACCATGTGACCTAAGTGGGGTTTTTCTTTCTAAATGTGAAAAAGACTACTAGCTTTTAAGAACAACTGCTCCATTTTGCACGTTGGCCCATCAAGCCCAAAATATTTACTGTCTGTCCTACTATGGAAAGTGTTTGCCAATCCCTGGCCTATTCTGTTTATCACCCACGACACCCTGCACGTTTCCTTTGTAGCACTCACTACCCATGCTTGTTTAATCCTCTCCGTCTCCCCAAACAAGTTCCTTGAGAGCAAGGACAAGGTCAAGCTCTGTCTCCTCAGCACAAAACACAGCACCTAACGCATAGAAATCACTCAGTAAGGATTTGCTTAAAAAGTAGTAAATGAATGAACTCCAATACACATGCAGGACTTTCTCTGGCCCTTCAGGGATAGGTCTTAGCAGCAAAATAGGAACCAAAGAGTAGAAGGAACCTTCCCCAAATCATACAACTCAACAGTGGAGAAAAGGGAACTTCAACCCAGTAAGTAATCTTTACTCCTATTACAGAGAATTTTCTCTACAAACCTCCTTCAAGCAAAGGAGGAAAGAGCCAGTTTTGTCCGATCTGGTTTACACGTGTGTCTATGGAGAACAAACTGGACAGAGCATGGACTCTCTGGAATAAGGAAGGCGGTGCAAACAATGCTAGCCTCTGTTTTCTCTCTGCCTGTCACCCCCCCTTTCCCCAACCAATGCTTCAATGCTCGATGAATCTGCACAAAAGCCAGGAACTGAATACGGTTTACAGCTGTAATACAAATAAATCACACAATAGTTAATAAACAATAATACAATAAGAAACTCTGTTTTGCATACTCACAACTATAAACCTACTTTTGCCACCCCCCGCCCTCTGCATGGTAACCCAAACAAGAAGCAGAAAGAGATGGATGTCAGGGTACCCCATAACAATGCTACCTACCAACATACACACGCACATCATTCACACTATCCTACTAGCTTTACTACAGAGAGACCAAGGCCAGACCACACTCCTTCATCCTTGCCCACTCACATCACTCAGATAGCAGCACCATTTTTTTATCTGATTTTCATCACTTTAATCACACTCATCATAGTGGCCATGGAGCTGATGTGTCAGGAACTACTTTACCGACACTATCTGACTTCACCTTGACCATAACTGAAGAAGTGGAGTTCAAGTTCACAAAGGTAGTACGTGATAGATCTGGAATTAAAATGTAGGTATTTGACTGCGAGTCTGGTCATTTTAACCATTGTCTTAAATTAGAACTGCCCACCGTGGCTGCTGCTTTGTGCCTTGGTGCTTGTCCTAGTCTCTGTGTCCTCATTTCCATTTTTACTGATTTTAAACATATTTTACCTTTTAAATAAAAGCATACAGTATGATTTGTGCTAATTTAACATCACCCAAGAATGACCTTAAATCCATGACACGAGATTAATGTGCATTAATTCTAAAGGAATTGATGATAATTAACAACTTTGCACAGATCTATATTTAATTTATTTATACACCTTTTTCCACAAATAATTTGAAGAAAATTAGAATAAAAGGCATAAAACCATGTTATAACATATGCCAAAACTAACCTCAGTAGAATTATAATTAAATAGAAAAAAATGAAGCCCGCTCTAACCCCCGAAATCCATGAAACTTAGATAAATGCTCTTCAGTGGGAAGGAATTTTTAAAAATATAACCATAGGTTTGGTTATGTAGGAATTAAAATGTAAAGAACAAAAAGGGGGCAGAAAATAAAGGCAAATGATATTTTTTAAATGACAGCTCATGTCATAGCCAAAGTTCAAATCGTTAGACTTTTGAGGTACTCACTCAAATAAACAAGTAAAAAGAAACACTATGTTGAGAAAAGTGGGCAGGACTTGCGCCTCTGGAGCTGACAGTTTAAATGACATACGACGATCGCTTCTGGGCACACCTGTAGAGCTACACCTGTACAAAATACAGGAAACAGCTGTTTTCAGACAGCAGACAGTGGGAAGCACAGCAGAGGACACCTCACAGAGGAAAAACAAATAAGGCAACCCCTAGGATTGCTTCAGCTTTCTGCCCGCAGATACTTTGAACACATTATGAGGAAATCCAGGCAGCGCACTCGGGCTGAGTTTGGAGGACAACGATTAGAGTTTGAGGAGCAGAGGCCACTGGAATTTGAGGGCACAGAGGAGGAAACTAAACAGAGAAAGTTTGGAAAATGTGCATAAGGTTCCCCTTGATTCTTTAAACACAAAGCTGTGTGTCCTGGGAGTAATTAATACTCAAAGGAGCAAGCCAAAGAACCACCAATGGGGCACCGTCACCTGAAGAACTTATTGGAGCTTAACAGGGTTGGAAACCACTGAAGTTCTAACCATTGAGAGAGCTTATTTGAGTACCCGGGGCATTCAGTACAGATGCCAGGAAGGCCACATTGAGAAACAGGGTCAGTTAGCCCTAGGCCACGAGGCCAAGTTAACATCAGTCAGACTAAACTTAAGACCAAGCCTCAGAATGCTCTAAGCTTTGCCCAAAGGACCTAATTTTATTAAGAAAAGAGTATGGAGAAGTTCAAGTTTTAGGGCACTCTCAAGAAAAAAAAAATTAGATTTTAATAACAAACAATTAAGAGGTTGATACCTTCAAAGAAGCAACAAGCCAACCCACAGGATGGCAATTTCACCAGAGAGAAGGGAAGGAAGAGACAGCTAAGCAGAGACCTCCTGTGGTCAGCATTTACTTCAAAGACGGGCCTCGAAAAATTCTCCTGTAAAGGGCCTGGATTTAATTGGATCAGACGAAGTTTATGTCCATGGTATGGCCAAAAACAACAGAGCAATCAACCAGAAATTAGTGGTGCCTAAGAGCTATCTGTGTTACTAGCAGAGGGAGGTAGCTTCCTGGGGAGACCAGAGAAATAGAGCCCAGAGAGAACCTCTGTCTCCAAGGTGACTACGAGCGTACCCGAGGTCACCGCTGAGGAGTGACATCAGAGGCATCACGCTCCAGGGTCAGCTGGCTTCAGTGAAATTGTCCGATCATGTCACTACACAGATATATAAACAAACAAATAAACAAAAAAGCCTTGGGAGTAGAGCTCAATATCCAGGGTTACTACAGTGTATTATCTATGCAATAAAATGCTTCCTTTTCCATACACAGGAATATTCTGGGACACTAAAAACAAATAGGAAACTATGGCCCATACACAGAAAAAGCTTTAAAAAGTGAACAACAGAAATCGCCCGTGAGAAGGCCCATATATTGAATGTAACAAAGACTTCACAGCAGATGCCATATATGTTCAAAGAACTAAAGGAGGCAACACATCAAGAAGTTAAGGAACGTCTGATGCAGTTCAATGCTATTCAGCAATACGATGGAATAAAGTATTGACATACCCAACCATGTGGATGAACATGAGCTTTTTGCTTGTTGCAAAGGAGTTACCTGTTGTGTGGTTCCATCTTCACTAAGTCCTAGGACAGGAAAAATTACTGGGAAGCATCGGAACAGTGACGGTCACCTCTGGGTGGGAAAGGGCACAAGGGAACTTTCTGAGTTGATGAGAATGATTATAGCTTGAAAGGGATGGAATTAAACCAGTATAGGCATTTTTCATAGCTTGTTGAAGAGTACACTTATGAACTCTGTATTTAATGATATGTAAATAATAGCTCAATTTAAAAACGTTTTAAAACAGGCAAAAATGTTTAACTTAAGAAAACATGCAAAAGACCGATACACAAGTGGGAAAAAAATCAACCTTATGAGTAATCAAAAAGTTCACTGGAAAACAATGGAATATTAATTTTTTTACTCCAAAATCGTCAACAAATTAGGAGCTAATACGCAACGCTGGCAAGGAATGGCAAGACGAGCATTCTTATGCAATCCTGGTGAGAGACTACACCAGTGCAGCCTCTGGGGAAGGCCCTGATCTGATTATTCTACTTCCAAGAATCTATTCAGAGGATATAAATCAGAGACAAAGACAACGATTAATGTACAAAGATATCCTCTGAAGCATGATTTATAACTGGGTAACATTGGAAATGACCTAAATGCTTAATAAATTCTAAGAGGAACATGTCAGAAAACAGAATCCTATATTCATTATGACAAAACACAGCAAACCAAAAAAAAAAAAAGGTCATTAGACTGGAAAGGAATTAACAATTGCATCTTCTCTAAATGCTAAGAGTACAGTGGTATTTGTACTTCTTTGTATTTTTCAAGTTTTCTCAAAGATTTTTATTTGTCTAACAGGGAAAAGAAACTTATTTAAAAAGACACACAGAAAGACTAATAATGAGAAAGTGTCAGTTTACAAAGGTAAAACACAAATATGATTAAAAGAATGAAAAGTAAATATGATCTGGAAATTTTTAACAGAGAAGAAAAGGCAATTGTAACACGTTATTTATTCTCTTTAACTCAGAGGAGAAAGAAAATGCCTTTCTCAGTAGAGACTAAATGTTTCCAAGACCTTACCGCACAGCAATACAAGGTCTTCCCCCTCTTCCCTCCCAATCTCACCCTTAGGGTTTCCCCCTCGCTTGTTACTAATGTTGCCCCTTTTGTTACTTATGTGATTTAGACAGAAGAGCCACTACCTTTTCAGTAAACTGTTTTCTCTAGCACTTGGGCAAAGAGACCCACCAACTGACAGATCACCCAGATTTTTTAAAAGATTTTATTTATTTTCAGAGAGAGAGGAAGGGGAGAGGAAGAGAGGGACAGAAACATCTACGAGCGCTCAGTTGCCTCTTGCGTGCCCCCTACTGGGGACCTGGCCCGCAATCCAGGCATGCGCCCTGATTGGGAATCGAACCGGCACCCTTCCGTTCGCAGGCCAGTGCTCAATCCACTGAGCCACGCCAGCCAGGCCCCAGATTTCTCAGAACATTCAATTAACCAACTATCTCCACTGGACTGTACTTTGCTTCAGAGCAGACTCCATATTTGCTTAATGTTTTTTCATAAGATTCACACCACACTATCTGGAACCCATAGGCACTGTAAACAGTAATGACTGAGAAACTTCAATCTGTTTCCAGGAAGTTACTACTAGTACCCCTCTGGCAAGCAGGTACCTCCACCACCAGCACCACGGTCACCTGAAGAACATGAGGAAAAAACAGTAGAAGAAAATGTAAAACCCCTTGCGGGAACCAACAGAACTACTCTTGAGAATCAAGATTGAGGCCGCTTTATTTTAAAACTTCATTCCCTGATTTCGAAACACTTAAGATGACTCTCCATGCAGGGCCCAGGGGAACATAAGAACGAGAAAAGAAACAGAAGTGCTCTTTTGTGTAAATACCAACCTGCCACTTACCAGCTAAATGAATTGGACAGAGAGCTCTTAAGCCAGAGGTGTCCAGCCTTTTGGCGTCTCTGGGCCACACTGGAAGAGGAAGAGTTGTCTTGGGCCACATGTTAAATACACAGACACTAACGAAAACTGATGAGCAAAAACGTGTTTTAAGTAAATTTGCGACGTTGTGAATGTGTTGGGCCACAATTCATAGCCGTCCTGGGCCGCGTGCAGCCTGCTGGCTGCAGGTTGGACTTTCTCATCTGCTAAGTGGGGTGGTGATAACTATCTCATAGGGCTGGGGTGAGGCTCCACGTAGCGAGGTCATAAACGTTAATTTCCTAAATAAAAGGCTTCCCTTTGGCGCTCATAATCTAGCAGATGTGAACATGTGCATTAGACATGACCAGCCAAGGCAGAAAGCAGTACAAGAGCAGGTTCTTTGAGAACTAGAGAAAGTAGAGATTATTTTTAGTTTGGAGTTAGGGAGTAGACAGTAAATGCCCAACATGATTCCACATATTTTTACTGATTCTCAAATCTATTAGGCCATGTTCTGGCTCTGGGTTACGGTGGGGAGCAGACACAGTCCTTTCCTTCAGATAATAAACAGGAATACAAATAAATAAGACAATTTCAGATGGTAAAAAATGCTGTAAAATAAGAGAGTCACAGGGCAGAGAGACAGCAAGCTAGTCAGGCAAAATGGTCAGAAATGGGTTTTTTGAGGTGACACTCTAGCTGAGACCCAACTGAGGAAGAGTCATCTTGGAGCCATGTCAGAGGTAAGATGAGAGGCACATTCGGAAATAAATTACCCTGGCCAGAGCAGAATAGCCGGCAGAGCTAACCATCCCACTGAGTTGAAAGGTGTTTTCTAGGTCACTAAGAATTGGGGTAAAAATAATGAACCCATGACGAACAGAAATGGGGGAGAAAACCAGAAATTAAGTATTCCAATAGATTTGGTTAAATGACCACCCCCTTCTCCACTAACCTTGTGAATACCTTCACCAGCAACAAAACAGAGGTCCTGTGAGCGAGAACTCCGTGGAGAAAACAGTCATTGAGCTTAGACATTGTTCTGCCTCACGACGTGACGGAGTCGCTGTCCGAGACCCCTAGCCTTTGGGCTCATGGCCTCAGTTTACAAGCCTGTTAAGAGCCACAATAAGTTTTCCATCAGGCAAAAGGGAAGGCCACCTGCTAATAATAAAGCCACTTCCCCAGCTGCAAATGCTTTATAGCATTGTTGTATACTGACAAAATATGGGTGGTTATTTTTTCTCTTCAGTTGAGCTCCATGCATTGGAGAGTTTTTAAAGAGCCCTTTGATGACTGAGTGAAGCAGTATTATTTCAAGCTGAATTGGCTGGTCACTTCTTCACACAACAATGCCTTGTGCTTCTATCCTAAGGCGGCCCTTTCAATTCACTTAAAGGGTAGCAGAGAGTCTAATGTATCATAAAGCCATACAGAAAATTGGGAGAGATTGCCTTAAGGAGGGAGGGATGACCGTCCCAGCGGGCAATGAGACAATTTCTCAGCAGTATGAAGTTTAATATATATATTAATATATATATATATATTATATATATAATTTTTTTTAATTTTCCAAAGTAAGCAGAAGGCAGACACGGTTGACCTTGAAATACTCTTCTTGGCAGTCTGATTTAAAACCAGGCACAGTTACTGGATTATAAAATCAATATGAAATCAACTTATTAGATCATGGTCAACCCCTCTACAAAAATGAAACAATAAATGGACTAGAATATAATGGAATAAATGGATTATTGAAGAGCATATTATATAAGTAATGGTACTTTTATGACATTTTTTCCTGATAAATGTGTCTATGTGTGTCTGTTTTTATGTTTAGTCATAATTTAAAATGTATTTTGTATTGTTGGTAATAGTAAAAAAATTTAAAAGCTGCTATTGTACAGGGACATCCCATTCAAAACAGGACATATACCTATGGCACTCACAGACTCGGAATCAGAGCATCTGAGCTAGGAGGAAGCAAGAATACCCTCTCCGGGTGTTATTTTGCAAGCAGGGAAATAGCTAAAGTGAAATTACTTTTCCAAGACGACACATGGTTCAAGACATGAACCAAGTTCTCTGTAGCGACATTTACAAGACACCACAGTGAAGGTCATAGGGTAGCACTGAAAAGGAGCTGTTCTGAGAACCAGAGTTGTCCGGGGATTGAACCTCCCCGGAAAAGAGGGCAGCTGACCTCTACTCTAGCAGCACACACTGTCTCCCCGAAAGCGAGGGTCACACACCTGCGTTTTCAACCACTCTCATCTCCCCTCATCTCAAGGTGAGGCCCCAGGGTTTGAGGTTTAAAAACAATATGGTGCAAGTGCCATAGTCACCCAGACCTGGGTTCAAATTCTGTGGCATACGAAGCCCCAGGAGGGTAGATCCATAACCTTCTTGTGCACTGCTGCAGCTTCAACACCTTACAGCATGTGGGGGAAGGGGCCGCTGCCCAGGGAAGCTTTGGAAAAGGAAACGAGAGAAAGGAAGAGAGCTCCAGGTCTGCCGCTTTGTGACGCAAACAAATGACTTCCCATCACTGAGCCTCAGCCTTCTTATCTATCAAACGAAAACACTCGTGATATTACTTACAGGATCGACTAACAGAATACAGATCCAGAACTTAACACATTCCCCAACATACAGCGAACATCAGCAAGTGTCTGTTGTTATTACCAGCTCTCTGCTAGTCTTGACTGGTGTTTGTTGACTTTTAACTAAGTAGAACTCCCTTTTCAAAAAGAAAACATACATGTAAGAGATAAAACGCAAACCCAATCTGTAGCGCTGTGGGTAGGCCTCCTTCTGGCCCTCAGCAATGACCCTTGAATCACCTCTGAGGATCCCGGGGTTGATCAGAATTCTGCATGAAAATCACTCCCCCGGGGCCATGACCTGTCCCTCCCTCTGGTGGGATTACTGCAGGGGCTGATAGGGATTGCTGAGGCGTGGTGGGAAATGAAACCCTGCAAGGAGCACCTGTCGGACCCACATAATTACAAATCGCCTGGGAGACTGCATCCCATTGCTCATGCGCTGCACCTAGGATGCATCCTCAGAGCCAGGGAATTTCAGAGTTGCAGAAAGCACCACGTCCTGGAAAGGAAGACAATGGGGGAAAGGAGAGCTCTGAAACAAAACCTACAACCTGCAGAAAGTAATGTCGGAGTCATGTGCAATTGTACTAAATTTCTGGAATTTATTGATTGCCCCACATCTCTAACAGCTTCCTCCAGGCACACATTTGCATATGGAAATGTGCAATGCTTTTTATTCATTCTCATTTCTTTCTTAATGTTAAATTAACTGGGCCAATAAACCGCAGGAAGTATTACTTGAAATCTGACTTCCATCACTATTAACATAAAATATTTAAGTGCGTGTGGAAAGCATATTTCAAGGGGCTTGGCCTGGAGAACAACAAGTAGAAAGGAAAGTCAGAATTTCTGGGCGGGTAGGGGAAGGCATGAATGCTGCTCTCAGGCTGCAACTGGGACCAACAGGGAGCAAACATGGGGAGCTACCCCCTTGGCCACAAGTCAGAAACACTGAAGAGTCACTGGAAAGCCTGGCTGTGCTGGGATGAACTGCACAGCTTGAACCTATTGCTTTGGTACAGCCTCTCCATCTGTCAAAACGGGGGCCATTCCACGTACTTTTTCAGGGACATTGTGAGAACAAGATAATGAGTAAGAAAGTACACGGAGTTCCTTGCCAGTACAACATGTATTCACATCAAGTGTTTGCAGTGTATATTCTGATACTTCACCATACTCTCAGTGCATCTGTCAGTGCGTCTCAGACTATCGGCGATGTAATTGCAAAATGTGAGGTTTTTAAGTGTGTTAATGAAGGATGAGGGTTTGCCCCTCTTCCCGTGCTCTCTGGAGCAGTTTGCGGAAGAGTTTTGCACTTGATTTTTCAGAGGATAAATAAAATACTTAGGATAAGTAATCCAATGAGAGAGGCTCATTTTCAAATATATTTGCTTTAAATAGGAACCGAAACCAGTGCTGTGATCAGAAACAGGACCGTTGTCAGCAGTAAGCGAGGGAGAGGAGAATCCCACCCTGCCGAGGCTTGGAAGCCAGGCTCTGGGAGGAGCAGAGGTAGCTGCAATGATTTAGGACAAATGAAGGATAGTGATTTACTGGGCAGCATCTTGCAGGGGGACTTGTGGTATATCCCGAGCTCCATTGCCTCTCCCTCCCACCAGACCTCTCCTGGGTTCGATTCTCTCCACTTCCTCTAAATCTCATAAACTAGCTCAAATAAGTATTCCAAGGTGCCTTGGCAGAGAAGTAACAAAATGAAAATAACAGCTCTTGTGGGGTTTGGGATCTAAAGCAGTTCATAAGGTTGACAAGTGTAATAGTTACTAGCGCTTTGAGAGCTGAACTTGACAAACTTCTATGTCAATTATGTTTGGTAAATATTGCTGAGACCTCACTATTAGTAGAGAATTAAGATTCAAAGTTGAATGGGGGTCTACTTTAAAGAAGTTTCAAAGTTAACAACTCTTAACATGCATACAAATAATGATTGAAAAAAAGCAAGTAACACAATATTCTAAGTTCATTGTAAGTTCATGTAACCCAAAGAGCTGCTTTGTAAAGTAACCCCACTTTAGAGACAAATAAATTGAGGCACAGAGAAGTGTGTTCTATTTGCCATGGTCAGTCACGCAGCTCTTAAGAGGTATGGTCAGGCCTTGAGCACCGACATTCTGACCATTCTGACTCTGGAGCAGGTACTCTGTGCTTCTATGTTTCAGTGCTATCAGAAACAGAGTGTAGTGGGAACAGTAAGAAAAGACTAATTCTTAGTGGGAAAATTACTCCACCACTTATTGTATCCATTCAGCAAACATTTATTGACTACCTACTACATTCTGGATGTTGGGAATAACGCAAAGATACGCTGAATGCATTCTGCTCTGGAATTTACACACTGGTGAGGGACATGAACACACAAAGAACGAACAGATGATAGTAAAAGGAGAGGTACCATGGATGACTTCCTCCCTTGAAGAGGGAGCACTTCGGAGGCCCCTGAAGGATGGATAAGACATGTACAGTGTGGCGAGGCCACAGTGGCCTTGTTCGAGATACGCTGCAAAAGCAGCAACTTCCAGAAGATGGATTAGCCCCTGGAAATTATTTTCCAAGAAAAGGGGAGTTATTGTGTGCCCTTCAAATACAAACTTCTAGGGGAGCTGACTGTGGCCACCATCCTAAACTATTGCCTCCTTGGCCCCAAAGAGCAGATGGTGCCTCCTGGACTAGGATCAGGGATTTCATACTGCCCGCTCTGTGTGTGCCCACGTCAGGTTTGACTTGACCTGTGTTGCCCTGATGTTATCGGAAACTCTCTGCAGGACAGGGGAAAGAACGCACTGTGCCACAGAATCCGGTCAAGGTCAGGGAATCAAATGAATATCCTTCTAGGCTGTAGAGAGAACAAGAACTTTGCAGTTTTAGGTTGTTCACAGTTGACCTATGTCCCCATAAATCTTCCAGGATTATTAGTTACCTTCTGAAATAATAGCTTTCATTTGAAAGCATAGAGAGCCTGTACCTCCTACCCCATAATAAGTACTTATTTTTAGAATTCAAGAAACATACTGAATTTGTTTTGAGATATGGAGAATTTTTATTTTATCTAACTTGCATGACTATAGAATAATTAAAACTAAAATTTTAAGAAGCTGCCCTGACTTGTGTGCCTCATTGTACTGGGTATCATCCCATAAGCGGCAGGTTCGATTCCAGGTCAGGGCACATGCCTGGGATGCTGGCCAGGTCCCAGGTTGGGGGCGTGCAAGAGGCAGCTGATCAACGTTTCCGCCCTTCTCTTTATCCCTCCCTTCTCCTCTCTCTAAAAACAAATAAATAAAATCATAAAAAATAAATATTTTAAGAGGTTTATAACCAAGTAATCTAATCTCTCATACTTATAGCCTATTAAGCAAATACCCGGAGAGTTAATGTGACTTGCCCTGGGTCCAATCCCTCATCTAAGTCACTCAACCCACAAACACTTGGGCCGATCAAACCTGTGTTCAAAAACACAATGGCTTTGCCTTTCAGCATGTTTGTGCTAATGCTTCCTTTGCCTACAGCTCATTCTCTCCCTGCTGCATCTTACTTCCAGTGGCCAAAATTACCTATAGAACATCAAATGCCCCAGGGAAAAGTCTCACTCCATGAGGGAAATATCTCCCTGAAAGCCGACCAAGTACCTTCCACCTGGTAGGCTTGCCGTAGGTGCTACAAAAGGAGGGACAAAATAAAGCAGAAACTTCCACAAATTTTTGACTGCAGCGTGAATTAAATTACACCACTCATGAAAAAAAAGGCATTTTGGCATGTATATCAAAAGGCACAGACTTGTTTATAAACTTTGAGTCAAAAATCTCACTGTGATGAATATATCTTAAAGAAAAAAGTCTAAAGTGATGAATAACAAAGCTTTATGTGTCAAGATGATCACAGCAGCGTTATTTATAACTGGAAAAAATAAATGTAATGACAGTTCTTTACTTCAGTAAAAGAACAGTTAAGTAAATTTTAATTTATACAATGAATGCCATTTTCCGTAGTGACTACAATTGTGCTCACAAAGAGCTTTGGCAGCAGCGTTTAGTGGCTAAGAGCATGAATTCTGGGTCCAGCCTCAGCTTTCCCACTCACTAATTGTGTGGTGTTAGATAAGTTTCCAGAAACACTATCTAAGTGTAAATTATTATTATCACCATCATGAGTATCATTATATGTGCTAACCTACGAAAATGAAATGTTTGTACTGGAGGAAATTAATTAACCGGAGTAATGCACTATATAGGCAAATAATGGTATCTCATCATCAAAATCAGAGCCACACAAAATAAGGAACCCTGATATCAAGATAACAATTTGTGTCCCCACCCCAGCCTTTGTGCTTACGAAGTGTTTTCAGTATAGCTGCTGGCTCAGCCCTTCCCTGGCCTCTTCCCCAGCTCTGTCTGCAGGAGGAAACCACCCCACGACCAGACTCTGCAGTATTGTGGCCACCCAGGTATTTCTCTCTCTGCTGTCCAGTGAGGACCAGCCGCCAACACTCTTCCTGTATGTGGTCCATCAGGAACACCACTCACCAGTAGCCCGAGACTTGCCCCAGCTCATATCTAACTCATCCGCTATGGGAATAACTCTCCACTCCGTAATCTAGGACACTCTTTAGTCCTCGGGTTAGAGAACACCTGGACAGCTTGGCGGTACAACAGGAGTGGGGACCCCTGACCATGGTGAGACCAGATAAAATCAGCTTGAGGTGTCTCACCAAGGCAGGACCTCGCCAAAGTAGATCGTGCCACCCCTGTGATTGTCCCTCCACCGTAATTGTGACTGGAAAGGTCGAATAAAAGATGGGAAGGAACTATATGAACACATAAGCTGTGGTATTCTCTAAGCAGTAACATTATGCAGTGAGTACCTACCTGTTTTCTCCTTCCTTTTATTTACTCTTCAGTGTTTCTCAATAATTGTTGAACTGACCACATTTTAATCTCTATCATGGGGGGAAACAAGCTCTTTAAATGTGTAAAACAAACTGGGTCTTCCTCGAGTGTTTGAAGGACGTTTAGATGATGTGATGTCAAGTAAAAGTCATTAACTTGACATGTTTTCCATGGTAGAAATTTTCCAGAAGAAGTCCCCTGGGTACCAGCAGATTTAAGCATTGGGGATTTAGCTGCGGGAACAGAGAGGATTAGCGCTTTGAATGGCACATAGGGAAAAAGCAGCTGGTGTACTGAGGATATTACTAAAAAACAACATATTTTTGACAAACTCATATTCAGAAAAATGTCCTAAATATATACCAAGAAACACTAGATCCTTTATAATAAGAAGCAAACTTAATATACCCACGTGGTAAAAGTATAATAGTTGAAAAGTCATTGTATTTGTACCTTCACATTGCCTTTTAAACCTCTCCACAGGAAAAAAAATATATATCCTAAAGAAATTCCTTTAACTGGCTTACTGGTGAAAAGTTTTAAAGTTCTGCAATATGTTGAAGGGGGAAAAGAATTCTACCACGAAACACATTGGAGGAAAATGCTGTTTATTATACTCAACTTGAAAAGTGACTAATTGTGAAGAACAGGGTTCTCAATGTTCTCCCAAAACGCAGCAACCATTTCAAGAGAATGTCCCAAGACCTTTGCAAACATCCAAGATTTATAAGTAGTTTTTAAACAACATAATTAAGATCACCCAATACAGTGACATCTGAGAAATTTCAGTGACCTCCACAGTCCCCTGACAAGCACTAAATTCAGGTAGTTGTACAGACTGAGCCTGGCTTGTCTGGTACATCCAGTCCTTCACCAGGTTCTGTCCACCCCTCAACAGCAGCCTGCCTCGGGTCCGGGCACTGCTCTCCATCAGCACCACCTCTATACTCCGCCAGGACTACTGTGTCCTGCCTGGATCACTGCACTGAGCAGCATCACGTGGCTAAGAGTGTGGATTCCATCCTCAGCTTCACTACTTACTTTGTGACTTTGAGGAACTTATATTTTAACAAACTATCAAATGTTTCTCTCAGCTATTCCTGGCTTTCACACCTGGCAGTGTTTACACTGCACGCACACTGAGGCTATTGCACGGGCAGGGCCCTCCGGCCGCACCGGCTGTGCCTCTCTTCCAAACCCTCTGCCATCAGCCAGTAATCTTTCCAAATGGAAACATTAAATGCCACCTCTCTTTCTTAACCACTTTACGGCATTGCACTGCTTTAAGGATAAAGGCTAAATGATACACTTACAAGCTTCCTCTCCCCGTCTCCAGTTTCATCTACCATCACTTCCCTGCTTCCTGTGCTCCACTCACGCTGTCTTCTTGTAGCTCCTCAAATGCTGGCTTCATGAGAGCAGGGGCCACCTCTGGGCTTACTTGCCCTTCTGTTCCAGCACCCTGGGGAGTACCTGGAAGATGATTCTCTCGGTGACAACAGCTAACATTTATTGATCTCTGACTGTGCCACAGATATTGTGCTAAAATGCTTTATTTATATTATCTCACCATAACTCTATGGCATCAATTCTATTACAATCCACCTTTCACAGATGGGGAACTAGGGCTGACAAAACCAAGACACTTGCTCAAGGTCACTGAGTTAGTAAGTAACAATGGGGGTGGAAACCTAGGAATAAGGGCTCTGGGGCACGTGCTCTCAGCCACCACGTGAGATGCTCCATAAACCTTTGGGGAATAATTAATCGAGTAACTGTTTGCAGAGTGCCTAATGACTTGAAACTAAATGTAAAAGATACAGATCAGTGTATCGGCAAAACTGAGAATTGTCTCCTGTTAATGGCCTTTGGAGTGGCTTGGAAATAGTCAAGAGGTTAAGACCGTGAAAACAAGACTCATTACAGTAGACCTAAGGTCATCTTCCTGAGAGAAGGTTCAACAGGTCACCTTTGCTCTGGGTTCTTCTACCTCTTTCACTGAATCTGATGCTTCTCAGAGGAGGGGATCACTCCCAGCTTACTTCTGTGGGTCCCAAGGGAGAGCTACACTAGGCTGGTTCAATGGTAAGTGCGCAGGGACACGTGGCCAGATTGTCAAGCTTCGTTATTATGGAGGATTTTGAGAATCTGAATTTTAAAAAGGAAACTAAAGAAATCAGCAAGATCTTTAGAATCAGCTGACAAATAATCCAACAGGAAAAAAATCTAATGGGTTCAAGGGCATGAATGATTTCATGTTTATCTATCACGTAGAAGAGCAGGCTGGGAAAGGAGACTTTTAATGTAAAGGGCTACTTACAAGGAGGAAAGATACTGTGATCCCCATCTGCCCTAAAAGGCACGGAAGAGAAAATGGCTTAATTAAATGCAGTGACATTTGAGTGTTAAAACATTGCAGTGCCAGACCTCATATTTTGATAAACTATAAAATATGCCTCTTCTCCATCCCTGGCTTTTAGGCCCATCCATATCTGCACTGCACGCACACTGTGCAGAGCTGAGGTAATTTCGCTGACTAGGTTAAGAGCATAGATGTGCATATTGCTCAGACATATACTACATTCTTACCCTTTACATTTTAACATTTTTTTTAAATTAAATTTAGTGGAGATGTGCTCTGCCATGCAGATGGAACAACTCTATGGGATCCTGCTGCACCTGCAGTCAGAGCTGGTCCAGACACGGGCAGAGGGGCGGTGCCAGGCCCAGGAGTATGAGACCCTGCTGAACATCAAGGTCAAGCTGGAGGCTGAGATTGCCACCTATTGCAGCCCACTGGAAGAAGGGGAGGACTTCAATCTTGCTGACACCCTGGATAAGAGCCCCTCCTTACAAACCACCCAAAAGACCATGACTCATAGGACTGTGGACGGCAGAGTGGTGTCTCAGGCCAACGACACCAAAGTTTTGAGGAATCAAAGGAAGCAGAAGTGGGGCATCCCTTGGCAGGGCAGAAGGCCAATAAAAAGTTCATTGAAAGATAAATAAATAAATAAATAAATAAATAAATAAAATTGAAATTAAATTTATTGGGGTGACATTGGTTAATAAGATTATACAGGTCTCCAGTGTACATTTCTGTCACACAGGACCTGTATATTGCATTGTGTGCCACCTCCCAAAGTCACATTGTCTCCCATCACCATGCATGGGGTTCCCTTTACTGTTGCTATCCTCTCCCCGCCTCCCCTGGTAACCACCATACTATTGCCTGTGACTGAGTTTCTGTTTTCCTTGTTCATTCATTTGTTGCTTTCAGTTTAACAGCCCACATATGAGTGAGATACTCTGGTTCTGTCTGACTTACTTCACTTAGCATGACATTATCAAGGTCCACCCATGTTGTGACTACATTTTTACTTTTGCCACTCCAAGGACAGTCTGCTTCAGTCCTTTCAGCCTCCATGTCCGGTCTCTGAGAAGGGAACACTTATACCCTCCTCAGAGAATCGAGAGGGAAATGAGAGCATGTAAAGCACCGAGCCGGGTGTCTGGTAGGCAATCACGGTTTGATTGATAATGGCTGCTATCATTCTCACCATCGGTGCTATCCATCCATTACTTTTCTGGGGGAGTCAGTTTATTTGAGGAGATATGTTAACATCACGCTGCACAAAGTAGTCATTCCAAAAAGAAAGAGACAAAAAAAAACCTTACCATATAAAAGGAAACGGCCTTTCTAAAAGAGCCCTCCCCTCCTGGAATAGTGCACTGCCAGATGCACGCTAAGAATATGGGATCTCTTGTCAGACTGCCCAGGTTCATATCCCAGCTCTAACTCTTGCTAGCTGTGTGGACATAACAAGTCACTTAACCTTCCTGCACCTTAGCTTATTCATCTATGTAATAATTATGGCAATGAACGCTTAGTTTGTGAGGATTAAATGAGACAATATGTAAAGTGCCTAGCACATAGTAATTGCTCAGTAAATGCTAGCTGTTATTTCCTTACGTATTAGAAGACGTTATTCAATTTCTTCTTAAGCACACCCTAGGATTATACAGTGTACAGCACATGTTCAGAGTGCCTTGCAGACAGCCCCAATTTTTGCATTGAACGTTAACCTAGGCAGGTATGACCATGATCTATTTTAGAGGTTCTTAAGACAGAATCCTAGGCACAGAGGGACATGTTATTAATATTTGTGTAAAAAAACATAAATAATATGTATTTGATTTCATGCCAATATACCAAAAAGCAGTTCCTAAAATGCTTATGGCTTCAAAGCCCCGATTAGACAACATGAACAAAACTGAAGGGCGGCATGGGCAAAAGAATGCACATCTTTTCCCAAGCATGGAAAATACACACTTCTGTAAAAAGGTAATTAAAACCTGCCTATCAATATAGGCTAACAAAATTAACTTCTAGAAGAAATACATTCCCCATGGATTTATGCTGCCTCTTTTGCTCCAATATAATTTTATAACATTTAGTTTTTAAAATGGACTAAAGAGATACTTAGTATATTGCTTTGCAATGCAACATTTAATTTTATAGCATGGATAATGCATTTCTTTTTACAAATGTATCGGCTTCCTGATAGCATCAATAAGCTTCTTCAGAGTCATTAAACTCTATGTGAGAAACCGGTAAAGCTACAGGTTTTGTTACTGAAACACGTGGACTAATTTTCAGCTCATAAAGCTACTGCACCGGTTACTTTCCAGGTGTCTTACAGCCCAGACAGTGAAGTTCGAAAGGAAAGCTCAGTCAACTTGAATGAGATTGTATATGAATTAAACCCTTCAAATGGGTGCTGATCAGATACTGATGAAAACGGCTAACAGGCACCCAGGGCTCTGCGGGACCCAGCCCTGAGACCTCATCAGCCTCCTCTTCTTCCACCCCAACAAGCGAAGTCCTTCCTGCCTTTGAACCTGCACGCAGGCTGTGGACACCATTCTCTGCTTGAGCGCCAAGCTTCCAAACCACCAGCCTATGTTGAATTACTATACTGTGACATCAACCCTATGCAATGATAAAAAGGAACATGTTTGACACCCAACGCCTGAGCAGTTCAAAGAGGAAATTAAGCCATTTCCTGTGCGTACAATTAGAAATAATGTCAGTGCTTTATGATGCTATGACAAGATAATGTCATAAAAACACGATTCCCACTGTTAAACTTCAAAGTAAAGTTGAAGAACTGGTAGGGAATTGGATAAAAGAGAGAAAGCAGGAATAGAATTTCAGAGGAATGAAAGAAAAATATATGATCTTGATGGTCCCTTCAAAAACAGCTTTCTTCCTAGAAGACATAGCAATCTTGGAAATGGAACCACAAATTCTATGGTAAGAAAATAAGACACTCGATCATTCCTTATAGAGACAATTTGTGCTGCTCCCATCAAATTTCCATACCAACGTACTCATTAGACATATTTCTTCCGGCTCTGAAAAGGAAATGCAGGGTCTTACAGGCCAGTCTCTCAGGTCTTCGGTCTTCCTGATGACCTCCTATCAGCCCGCTCAGAGGAAGGGTTTAGGAAGGCTAAACTTGCCCTCACTCTCAGCAGCCTGCTTTCTTGGTGCCTTCACTCAGAAACGAGATTTTCAAATGTGGTTGGCTTCCTTTAATGCAGGTGCTATATCCATTGATATTCTTATCTTTAATCACTCCTACATGACACCCTCACAGTACCCTCCTCTACATGCAATACCTCCTTCAAGCTTGGCAACACCCTCACGAGGTGTTTACTGTTGGATCCCTACTCTATGGATGAAGATACCAAGACCCTGAACATTTGAGTAACTTGCTCAAAGTTGCTCAGTGGCAAGTGTCAAAGCCCAGGTTCCGGTCTAGAGCTGTCCGATCCTCCTCAGCTCAGGCTATTTCTTACATGTGCCTAGTAATGCTTAGCTTTTGATTTCACAAGAACTTCTTGTTTGGTTTGGCTCAATGACAAAGAGCCCGGGATCCTTCCAAGGTGAAATAAGAATAGAGAATCATACTCCCTTAGTAATTTTTTTTAAAAAATTTACTCTGAATCAAGGTTTCCTTGTGTCATCATTTACCAAATAAAATTTTATCTTGGGTTCTTGACCTGCCAGGCTGTTGAAGTGTGTTTCAACCTGCTCATTTAAAGCAGAGGTTCAGCTAGACCTCTCCTTTGAAAGAATATAAAAGGCTTTTGGTTTCTAGCTTTCAGCTGAGAATTAACGCTAGGGAGCTGGGTCAGCACGCTTCCTCATAGTACGGATACACAACCAGTGCTCCTGTCTTGGCCTGGACTTCCAGGGATGTGGTTGGACCTCTGCCCCGTAGCTACAGCTGGATATGCAGAACAGAGAGCCTAGAAAGGACCCGTGCCTGGCTGAGTTGAGAACACTTATACGTTTATTATTAGCCATTGCTCTTTGGGGGAAGGTGTTTTCTTGTGTGTGTATCTGTAAATATGTGTGTGTCTGAGAATGGCTGTTAAGTAACTTTTAAAAAGGAGAAAAAAATTGTCCATTTTTCCTGTTATCTTCATTTACTTTTATAAAAACATACACATGTGTATATATACACAAACACAGGGGTGAGCAAAAGTAGGTTTATAGTTGCTACAAATAAATATACAATAATTAATAAATTAAACTCTGTGTTTTGCATACTTAAAACTACAGACCTACTTTTGCCCACCCCTGTATATAAATATTTGGGGCTAGCGGCAAATGGGTTAAATGACTGGCATTCTTTCATCTATAACAGGTCAGGTATAATCCTATTAATGCTACTTGGACACTGGCATCTGTTAAATTTTAATTAGCCCAAGGGCTGTTGATGTTGGCAGCAAATGACACCTGCCAGCATAAAATAGCATCCCCTGGTGCAGGACCACCAAGGCTCATTCCACCAGAACAATAACACGGCGATAATGCAGTTAGTGTCTATTTTTAGAGCAAATATCCAAAGAAAAACATACACAAATTCAGGGATCATACCTGAACAGATTGGAAAAGGTATGCTGTGAACACCCGAATTCTTCATAAAACAAACCTATAGTTAAAGCATCGATTCCCATTCATGGCATGGGATAAGATTAAAAACACTTGGACCCTTTTAATGCCTGCTGACCATGGCCCCCACTGCCCCTAAATGCTATTACATCTCAGGGAGATACCACTGCTAACAAAAATTAAAATTAAAAAAAGACTTCCACAGAGTAAGGTAGAAAAAAATTCCCTCTTTCACCTTGTACTCATAATTTCAAATAGTTTCCCATCATCTTCTTATCTCTGGATCTGGCACGAACCCAAATGCAGAGTACAACCCATGATAAATGAGGGAACGGGCTTCCTCATTTATTAAATGAAGTCGATGAGAATTTCATCTGGCGAAGGGTCACTCAGAGGAGAGCTGAGGCTGTTCATTTCAAGGGGACGATTACTCTGAGTGCGTGGGACTAGAAAGTAGATAAAAACATTGACATACTGCAATTAGAGCAGAGACTCCTAGTGCACATGGAGAAGCAGATGTTTCCTGGACTTTTTTCATCCTTATTGTGATACTTTGTAAAGAATCAGAGAGGAGGTGCCTGTGAGCTCAGGAGCAAGACACGACCTCGACTCTGCAGCTGCTAATTTGATTTTCAGCCTCACTTTCTAACATGATTTATTGCATGCACCTTTCTTCCAGCAGATGTCTCACTAAATTGATCCACTCATAGACAGGAAATGACCCGTCCCATCAGAAGATTGACCAACTGTTCCAACGAACTGATTCATTGTTTCAGTATATTGACGCTTTGGCCTGACTTCCAGACTTGGCCTCTGCATAGACAGAATTCTGCGGTGATATCCAAATGAAAATCACGAGGTTCCGACAGATAAAATGTCCAAGTGCACAAGCAGGTGTTTGAGAAGCAACCAGCTAATAAATAGAATCTCAATTGTATCAATAATGAAAAAAGAAACATTAACAAGTGCCAATTTCCACTCGCCCAATTAGCAGACAGAATTAATGCAAAAATAATTCAGATCCATTGACCTAGTAACTCCACTGTGAGTACAGGTCTCTTTAGAAAACAATCCTTAATATGAAAAAAAAAAAGTGCATGCAGATATTCACTGCAATGTTAGTTACGATTTTGAAAACTTGGAAACTGAAATGTCCAAAGGTGTAGAAAAGGCTACGTAGATGGTCGCAAATGCTCAACACAGAACAATATGCAGCTATTTTCTTAAAATGCTCACGAAATGTCCATAATAAATGTCACTCACATTGTCTACATCATGCAGTGTATAGAGTTTGGTAGTTTCTGTTCACCACACGGCTTTGTGGCATGAGTCTTTGCCCTGCTCTTTATCAGAGTCTTTCCTGTCTTTTGGAAGCATCCTTTTGATAAACACATTGCTGCATTTTACTCGTTAGGATGGCAATTATGATTAATTTGGATGCATTTGTCTTGTCACCCATCAGGGACCAAATGATATTCTAAGTGCCCCTAGAATCTGTGTGTTTCTCAAGTCTTTTATGGTGTAACAACCCTTTAGATAGCAGATTTTTCCTGCTAAATTAAATTTAAAATTCAATTACCATAAATAAGAAATAACACATCTGCACATTTTTCTCACTGAGCTCAGAGTATAATATCATTTATGATTTCCTTGGTCGCTCTTATCACTTCCCAGGCAAGACTGACCATACAACTGAGCAGAAAGTTAAATGTCACTTCCACATACAAGTCAGCCTCAAGGGTTATCTCTTAGAAACAACCATTGCCCCTCAGGATTCTGCTGTCCTAACAGGTGCTGGTGATCAAACTACTTTCCGTCATCCAACAAATAAAATCTGGACTCGTGGGTGTGGCACCGCAGACACTGTGCATCCTACCTGCAGGCTTGTCTTCGTCCCTCATTGTTCCCCAACATAAATGAACCCCTCACAAACCAGGACACCTAATACCTTATTGTCCCTTCTCTCACCACATTCTTTATCCTTAAATGCCTCTTCCTATCTTCTACCCCATATCCCTTAAAAGAAAAGTACACTATATATTTATTGGGGGCCTCCCATTTGCTGGGAAGTTCTGGAGGCACTTGACAGACAGACAGCAACCCCTGTCTCACTGGAGCTTGCACTCTAGAGAAGGCAAGATGGAAAATGACCAATAAAGAATAACTAAGTAGATGATGTAGAATATTAGGTGATAAATACTAAGTAAAAAAAAAAGAAAGAAAGAAAAGAAAAGTAGAGCAGGGTTAGGGAGATTAGGAACGCAGCGGATGCCACATAAACTACGAAGAAAATGTAGGCTCCAATTTAGCCCAGAAATATGCACCACAAATGACTCTGCTTCAGAAAACAGAGTTAATTTTTTTTTCAAGCAAGAGAAGTTGATTTGTCCAAGACCACAGAGCTCATTAGTTCAGCCCTTAGGACTAGAACTCGGGTTTCCTGAAGCCATTCCAATATTCTTACTCTTGCTACTTCTGTGTTACGCAGAGATGAAGAAAACGGGCTTGCAAATTCAAAGAACCGGAGTTCAAGCCCTGGCTCTGTGTCTTGGGTAAGTTCATTCTTTTACCTAAAACTAGTTATCTAGTAAATAGAGATAATTAAAGTATCTACATCACAGACATGTCCAAAGGCAAAATGAAATAAATAAATAGAAGGCTTTTGGACACTGTCTGAAATATTGTAAGCATGTTAAATGGTATTGTGGCTTTTTCTGTTTGTTTTTAAATCTCATTAGAATACCAAACACCTGTATTATGACAATGAACAGCAGGTCCTAGCTCATTCAAATCAAATTGGCATCTATTTACATGTAAAATTTTCTATTGCTCAGAGATCTGTCATACACAGGATGAGGAGACTGGAATTTTTCATGCCAGTGACTTTTGTGTGTGTGCATGTGCGGTTTTTAACAGGAAGCTGACCCAAGGAAGGTTTCCATGAAAAAAACGTTAATAACTGCTTAGTGACCTAAGCCAGTCAGAGATTCAACAAAGCTGGAGGTCGCCGTAGAACATAAAATTCTCCTTCTTCAAAGTGTATCTTTGAGAAAAATCAATTTTTCACAGAGCCCTCTAATTTTCTGGAAAAATAAATGCTTCCATTTCTTTCATGATGTAGAAAATCACAGCCGACAGGAGAAAGGTATACAATTTATAAGGAGAACATCTTTCTTAAATTTATCCAGCAATTTGTAATATATCTTAAGGCATGTATTCTATCCACCAAACTGTGTTTGTATATTAGGTACTCGTCTGGGAGCACAATATTTTCTTCTAGATGCTAAGCACCTTGGGGGAAGGGCTCATATTTTATTTAGCTCTTCTTCACAAGCGCTTCACGCATAGTAGGAACCCAATTGGTGTCTGGCCAACACATGAATGAATACATATCTGGTGCATTAGCTTATGCACAGCTGCTGAGAAGGGTCCTGATGTATCACAAAAGAGGAAATAGTTCCCACACATTTCTGCGTAAAGGCAGAAGCTATGAGAACAACGTCATACATACTGGTAGATCCGAATGAAACCACGTCCCATATGGAGTCTGTTTCCCCTTTGATTTTGGACTTGGCTATAGGACTTGCTCTGAGGTAATGACATCATCAAGTACAATTTTAATACAAACAGAGCTTGATAAGCCCTTGCCCTGTGGGGCTTGTCTTTCTGGAATGCTCCCTCTTGGAGCACACTCACCATACAGGAAGAAAGCCCGTCTAGCCTACCGATGGCTGAGATGTCATACGCAGGAGAACAGAGACACCTCAGCCAACTGGCACAAGGTGCCAGCCACGGGACTGAGGTCACCTCGGGGATTCCAGGCCCTGATGAGTTCCCATCTGTTTATAACCTCATGCTACAATCACAGTCAACAACACAGAGAGCAAAATAACCAGACACTGAGCCCCCAGCCAACCTGCAAATCAGGAGAAATAATAAATCACTGCTATTTCAAGCCATGACATTTTGATGTGCGGTAACAGATAACTGAAATGTGTGAAAATCCCATGCTTAAGAGCGAGAGAAGCATAGGTCCTAGACTCTGCCTTCTACCTCCAGCTTTGAGACTTCTGGTCCATTGAGCAACCTATTGTCTTCTCAGTTTCTTTATCTATAAAGTAGGTAAGGACACTTACAAAATTGCTATGCAGACTGAATGGAGCAATATCACACCTAGCAGGTACCCCACCAACAGCTGTCATTGTGAGCGTTACAGAGGTTACATAATATGGACTTTAATTTCTTGGTGGTGTTATTGATGGAGATCTCATTAGGTAGGCTGACCGGAGCCTAATGTTTTATCTCTACTTCTCACCTTCTCCGCAGCCGCTGCCCGATGTACATGTTAAGCAACATGTTAGGAGAGTCCATGGAAAGGCCTCTGTTTTGGGTTAGTGCCCTGGCTGCCCTCCTGGCCTCCACTCTTCTTCCCCACCACAGTTCTTCCTCCACACAGCAGCCAAAGTGACCCATGCACAGTCCTAAACCATTTCCCATCACCTCCCAGCTTTAAACCTACCTATAGCCAAGCACTGAAACACAAATAAATCCCAAAGCCCTGCCTCTGGACCAGAGTCTTACCTGGCCAATCACTGCATTCCTTTCTCTGGGCGGCCCTCCCTCTTCCTTCCCTTCACAATGGCCTCTCCAGCCAGACCCATCCCTCTTGCTTCTTTGAACACCAGAGCATCCCGACTCAGGGCTTTGCGTTTGCTCTTCCTTCTACTTAGACCATTCTCATGTCTCTGCAGCATCATTCAGAGATCAACTCAGATGCCACCTCAAAGAAGCCTTCCCGGATCACCTAAAGCCACCCTCATCTTTCTACCACCAGCTGCCCTTGGTCACCATAGCGATGATTTATTTTGATTTTTTGTTTTCTGCTTTCTTCCTAGCCCTTAGAACTTGACACAACATTCATTACTTGTACATTTTCATGCTCACAGCCCATTTTCCCTCCTGGAAAATGAAGTCACATGAGATTAAAGCTTCTGTCTTGTTCATTAGTTCAGCCCCTTTGCGGAGAGCAAGGATTCATAAATTATGTTCCACAGGCTTGTTATTGTAGGACACACGAGCAAAGGAAGGCTTTTCTATTTTTTTAATGGTTGAAAAACACCAAGAGAAAACAGCATTATATGACATGTGAAATTTAAATTACAGTGCCCATAAAGAAAGTTTTATTAGAATACAGCTACACTTATTGTCTATAGCTCCCATTTCTTAAAGTGGCAGAGCTGAATAGCTGCAACAGACACCACACAGCCCACGACAGATAAAGTATTTACTATCTGACCCTTACCCTCCCCCCGCACACGCAAATTGCTAACCCTGGTCTGGAGCAGTGTCTGACTTATACAGGTAGCCAATTTGTATGGGTCCAAGGAACTTTTTAAAAGGGAAAAAATATCCAACAGAGAAAATTTCCCCAGACTGGGGCACAGGCAACATCTCACCAGGAATATGCTTCTTTGTGAAGAGGCAGTTAAGTACAAGTTCATGACAAGGCCCTTGGAAGTCTTCCAGGTTCTCTACAAATGCAGTGTGCTTCTCTGAGGAGCACGCTGCACAGTGCACTCTCATCAAGGGTTCTAACTGATCCACACACAGAGAAAAGCGAAATGAACAGGAGACTGGAGACGTCTGGAAAAATTAAACACGGATTTCTTAATACAGCTGAAAATAGCTTAATAAAGCTGAAAATGGGCTTCTGGCATCCCAAGGCGTGTTTATTTCTGTTTAAATAGATGGCTCCCCATAGACTGTTATCAGCTCAGCGGGGACCCTGAGAGAGAAGTACGTCTTCCTCCTGTGCATTTTAAGCTCTTTCCCCATGAAATTCAGCCAGAGACTGAGAAGAGCATCTGTTGGTCTGGATAAAAACAATAACTGTGGTCCAACAGCACTCATACCTTCTTCTGCTGCCCATTTCTGCAGGGCTCTCAACAGATACCAAACAGCCCCAGAGGAGAAGATCGCGAGAATGACCATCTTTTTTGTAGAAAGACTGTTTCTTGGAAAAAGGTGACGGATGTATCAGGTCGAAGAGTAGTAGGGCCCTTTTCATTAGAACGTTGCCACTGAGGTCTGTTTATTTAGCTGCACGCAGAGGCAGGTGAATGTTTGCCCGTGGGGAAGTCTGGATGGCACACGCCCTGCCCCCACCACACGGAAGTGGTACTAGAAGTATGACAGACCCAGGCAGAGCCTGGCTGGCCTAGGGACTGCTTCTCCGGGCCATCGGGGAGCAGAATCAGGGAAGGCAGGGGAGGGGAATACGTAAGATTTCAGATGAACTCCAAGGCCGTTTCCAGAAGGAGTAAGAGATCAAAGTGCTATCAGGGCAGAGAGTTCACTCAGCAAAAAGGAAAGGAAAATGATCCCTTTCTGGAAATCTCTTTCTCCATCAAGAAGGCATTTGAGAAGGCAGGGCAAAAATGAGAAGTGAGCTGGGAAGAACAAAATGAGGGAACCTGCTTGCTCGCCAAGAGACTGACAGAGAGAAACATGAAGGAGAATAGAAAGGCTTTGAAGGGGCAGCGACTGGGCTGGGCAGCAGCTTAAGGAAAACAATACGTCTTCTAATCACAAGAATTAGAGCCAACTATGAAGAGGAGTCTAATCAGGTTAATTAATCAACATAGAGAACACATCATTCTGCCCCCCCAAAATCACTTCATAGAAGATTGAGATGTTCACCACAAACCCTGAAAATCTCATCTTATAGAGAAACATAATCAGGGCAAGATTCTGGAGGTAAAATGAGTTTAACAATAATTATAGGCTAGAAAAGAAATGATGGTGGGGAGTAAAAGCTTTGAATATCAGGTCACGGGCACATGGTGGCTGGTGATGAAGCCCCCCCAGCTGTCAGTGTCTTTGCTCACCCCTTCTCTCTTTTCCTCTTACTTCCCCCGCCCCCTCCCCTCTCCCCTCCTGTCATTCACTCACTCCTGCAGACACAACTTCCTTTAGGGAACTTTCTGGTTTCCCCTCTTGTGGGCTCTCATAGCACCTGCTTACACGTATCTGCTATAATACTTATCACACTCCATCATAATTACCTGGAGATTGTTGATCCCCTCAACCCCAGGAGATCCTAGAGAGAAAGGACACAGATTCTTAAAGCCGCAACCTCAGTGGCTTGCACAGCGCCAGCACCAGCTAAAGGAAAATACTCAATGGCAGACAAGCAACATTGTGGAAAATGCAAGTGAATGAAGGAGTAGATGAAGTTACCATGTAAACAAGTATCTTGCTGCTGGCAAAAATAAAATTGGGATGAAAATAACCTCATTCCATCACAACATGGATACCTTGGAAAGGGTCAATCCCAGAGACTCTTCTTACCCTGGAGAAAACAAGTTACTTATGAATCAGGCCTTCCAACATCTTTTCTGATGGCCTGAAGTAAAGTTGACTTTTGACACCATATCTTTTCACAGAAATAACATCTTTTATCAATTTGAAAGATAAAGTATCTTCGGTGTGCTCTAGCCACAGCCTTAAATAAATATAATCTCATTTGCATTTCTTTCCACAGTACTGCTTGTATATCCAGGTATCTCCACTTCTTCCTTTGCTATTATACGTAAATGCACAAAAACTTCAAAATCTCCTTTCTTTTCCCACAAAATGTTCCATTTAGAATATAATGTAAATGCCTAAATAAGCAACCCCACAAATATGGAGAATGATTCCCTATTTATTAATGATAAGGCCTAAAAAAAGGAAGAAAGAAATATATTCTGGGCAAAGTTGAAGGACTTTGAGGAATGCATTAAATAGATGACTCTGTATAATGTTTCATTTGTGGGTTCATTTGTTATGCATAAGTTATTAAGTACATTATTTAATAGGCTATATTAAATAATGGATTAATTTAGAAATATTCCTTTTCCTTTGCCATGATATCATGGAATAATGTCATGTAATCTCTTCTCATGAATCTTGACTCCAAGGCCTTCCCCAACCCAGAGCCATTTTTCAACTTCTCTAAAGCTTTCCAAACCTATCATCATCCCATCTGTCTAAGTTGCTGAAATAAAGCAATTTTTAACTCTACGTTTGATATTCTCATTGAAAATGTCAAGTGAAGTTGCAAGAATCCAACTGCAAATATTAGGACTCCTTGTTTCCCCATTTGACTAAACGTGACCAAACACTGAGCTGTCTCATTAAATGATTTTTAAAAGGCATTTATGTAACGATATGTAATACTTGCAATTGTGAGAACACTCTCCCAGGAATGACTAATTCTTCATTGAGGATTTTTTTTTAATGTACTCTCCAGATAATTTCTATTAAAAAATCCCCAAATGGCA